>LPNX010903951.1:2521-81569 GCA_001517045.1 Pseudotsuga menziesii | reverse complement strand
GGGCTAGAATCCCGACAGAGAAGAGGAAGGCTTTGTAGCCCCAAAGCCAAGAGTGTATTTTTGTTGGATACTCTAAAGATTCAAAAGGGTACAAGTTGATGAATTTGATCACAAACAAATCCTTCATCGAAAGGTGTGTTCAGTTTGAAGAAGAACCCCTTGCAGAAGTGGAAGTTGGTGAAGCCTCTTCACCACCTGAACCTCAAGAAGTAAGTAAAGAGTTTGTTGAATATGATGCTTCTGATTTGTCTGATGGATATGATTTTATTGCAGACCCAAACAGCCCCACAAGGCCTAAATGGGAATCCAAGACACTACATGCAGCAGGTGAGCTAGCTGGGGATCCCAATGACCCAAGGAGGACTAGATCTCAATTTGAGAGTGGTTTGTGCATGAAGGATCCTATGTTTGCTGAAAAATGCTATTTGATGGTGGAGTCTGATCCTCAAACATATGAATAAGCAGCAGGATATCCAAGATGGAAATCTTCCATGAAGGAGGAGTTCAGCTCACTCCAGAAGAGCAACACATGGGAGCTAGTGGATCTTCCTCCAGGGAGAAAACTAGTACAGTGTAAGTGGGTCTATAAGACCAAATTTGTTGCTGATGGTTCACCACTGAAGTACAAGGCTAGATTGGTAGCTAAAGTCTACTCACAAGTTCATGGAATCGATTACAATGAGACCTTTGCCCCAGTGGCAAAGATGGATTCCATCAGGCTAGCTCTAGCCATTGCAGCCTCAAGGCAATGGGAGGTACATCACATGGATGTAAAATGTGTCTTTCTGAATGGATATCTCACTGAGGAGATATATATGCAGCAGCCTCAAGTTTTTTCTACTAACCCTTCTCTTGTGTGCAATTTGAGAAAGTCATTGTATGGGCTAAAGCAAGCCCCCAGGGCTTGGTATGCCAAGATAGATAGCTTTTTGCTATCTTTGAATTTTGTTCGGTGAAAATCAGATCCGAATGTCTATTTGAAGTCTGTTAATGGTTCATTAATGATCATTGTGTTATATGTTGATGACCTCCTCATTACAGGAAGCTCACAAGCTGAGATTGCTTCCTTAAAAGGAGCTATGAACCAAGCCTTCTCCATGACAGATTTGGGGCTCTTAAGTCAATTTCTGGGGCTTGAGATTGCTCAAACCAAAGCTGGAATAAAGGTGCACCAATCCAAGCATGCCTTGGATTTGCTGATCAAATTCAGAATGCAAGACTGCAAAGCAAGCAAAACTCCCTTCCTTTCAGGAGTGAAGCTGGAGGAAGATGATTCTCCACCGATGGTAAACAATACACTATATAGGCAATTGATTGGATGTTTATTGTATTTGACACATACTCGACCTGATATTTGTTATGTAGTAAGTGTGGCTTCTAGATTCATGGATTAGCCTCATGATATCCATTGGAAAGCAGCCAAAAGGATCCTTAACTTTGTTCAGGGAACAAGGACACATGGGATCTTCTATAAGGCAAAATCTGATCTTGATTTGATTGGATTTACTGACAGTGATTGGGAAGGTGATAGCACAGATAGAAAGTCCACTTTAGGTTATGTGTTCATGCTTGCAGAAGGGCCAATCAGCTGGTCAAGCAAGAAACAGAGTGCCATTGCACTCTCATCTACAGAAGCTGAGTACAGAGGAGTTTTTAATGCAGCAACTCAGTGTTTATGGTTGCAGGGTTTACTTGGAGAGTGTGGTTTCGAACCTGAGCACTCAACTACCATCTACTGTGATAACCAGAGTACCATTCGAATCTACAAAGATCTAGTTCAGAAGCATAGAACCAGACACATTGAGATTCACATGCACTACATCAGAGAGCTTGTGCATGATGGCACCATCCACCTACTCTTCTGTTCATCTTCAGAACAAGTAGCTGATATATTCACCAAAGCATTTTGTGAGAAGACCTTCAGCAATCTCAAATCACTGCTGGGGATTGCTGATCATGCTGTAAAGGCATGAGTGGAGACAAGACTCTACAATTTTGTTTTACAGTCCATGTTTAAGGGAGGATTTTCCCAAGTTGGTTTTGCCTCTTTCCTTGTTTATTTGGACATGCAGTATGTAAAGGGTGACTAAGCCTTGTTGCTAGGCCCTATATTTTTGATTTATTACTCATAAAGTTAGGCTTAAGGGGGGGTGTTAGAATAATCAACCCATAGTATTACCCACTTAGACATTAATTCATTTATTTTTGTCTTATTTGCCTAGTTCATGAGTCCCACCTTGTGCAAGTTGTTAATTGCCTATACATAGAGGTCAAAATTGCCATATTTGACTCATGTAGTGCTTGGGAAAGCCTTAGGAATCAAATCTACTTTATTCCTGGCCTCCTAGGTGCCCTTCTACTTTTTCTTCTTTATTGCCTGCTTTTTCAGTGTTTTAAGGCACATAGGAAAGCAAGACTAGGTGAGGTGAACTAGTTTTTTTTCCTCTTCATCCTCCACTCTTTTCTCCATGCAAAAGCATGTATGAGCTTCCATTCCACTACTCTTTAGCTTTCCCATGCACCCTTGCCAATTCGTGAGCTCCATGACAGATTTGGGATCAGCTTTTTACACCTATGGGGGATTTGCCTATTTTGAGTAAGCCTGCTTTATGCTAGTTTTGGATGCCTCCTTATGCATTCAACCTATTGATGTATTCTATATATTCAGCAACCTATGTTATTATAGGGTTGGCTATTGTACACTCAGTTAATACAATTTTGTGTTACAGCTCCATATTCAGTCTCCATTATTAGCAATTTTGCATGATCAATTGATAATTGTTGTGGGTAAAATTAATCTACTGCTGGCCTGAATTTCTACAATAGGGTTCGATTTGGCTATCTCTAGTTTTTAGGACTGTTACATGTATTTAAGGGGAGATGCATGTGGGTTAAGGGGTGGATAGTTTGGGGAAAAGAGACAACAAGAATGCGGTTTGATCTTTTGCAACTGGAGACAGCTTCCTGTCAGCAGATACAATCTTTAAACTGGTGATAAATTATATATATGTTTACAGTTTTATGCTTAGCACATGTGTATGCTATCCCTAGTCTTGTTACTATTTTTCTATATTATGCATGTTTGTCATAATCTCTTTTATGAAATTGTGCAAATATATTATGTTTGGCTATTGACTTATGATGATTATCGTTCTGTTAATAAATGCCATGTTGTAAATTGGTGACTGACATCGTTACGTACGTAGTTTACACGTCTATTACATGATCTTGGTGATTTCTAAATTTATTTCCAAGATTTTCAAGATTATTGATAGTCATGTTAGCAGATCTGATTTCAGTTTAAATTTCACATTGCTCCTGATCAGGATAGTACGTAGGTTAGGATAATATGTTTTTCTTTTTCTGTTAATTATATTGTTAAAAAATCTATTTGAAACAGATGTTTATACTCAAGTCATATGCAGATTATTCTTTTCATTTTTTATTAATGTACAGATGTATATAATCTATCTTATTTATTAATCAAGCTTGTTAATAGTTATTTAATTTTCTATCTTTATAAATTGATTTCACTTAGTTGATTAAGACTGTAATTAATAACATTTATTAATTTGTACAGACATAGGTACATAATCTGATAAATAATCAAGTAGTATTAGATCTATCTCTTAGATTTTTATACAGTTAAACCTTCAGGCTAACAGATCCCTTAAACCTGTCGGGAACAACCATCCCAAATAGCTTGGAGCTTGCTTTAAGGATCCCGGTCTAGGTTGTCTTCCCCGTTGCATGCATAGTCATCTATGCCCGTCAACAATGGTGCTAGAAGGAGGGCTAGCCTAGGCAAATGGCTGATGAAAATAATCATGTAAACAAAGTTAATCAGCCTATCACCCCTCAAATACAGTCAACTGCACAACCACGCTCTCACCGTTCATCACGAGTGAATGAAACCCCAGTGAGCCACTCTGTTCGAAATCTGATTTCTCAGTTCAACTCTCCCGACATTCACCCACCTGAAGAAATTGACCAGTACGAGCAAGCCATAAACAAATCTCATAGAATTTTAACAAGGGCTTATTCGAATCTCACTGGGTGTTAGCCCACTGAATTACCTCTTCCATAGATTACCCGTCCTCGCACTCGTCATCCTGAACCTACTTCGGGAGAACAAGAGCAGTCTTTAGGGGCCATTCCCAATCTTCAAATACAACAACCTCTAATAGGCACCAATCATCCTTCCTCTTCTTCAGGACCACCTGCTTCAGGAGGGTCTGGTCAACCACCATCACCACCTCATTCGCCTCCTCGTATTCTTCAAACACCACCTTCACCGCCTCCAACTCCAAGAAACATGGCAGGTGTAAATCCCACAAATCCTAATGATAATATGCCATGGTTAGCTCAGGATGCAGTGGCTGTCCCAAGTGATCAACATCCTTTACCTAAGCATCCTGAGAAGTTGTTACCCAAGTTCAACCCTGAGTCGAAAGAGCCAGCGGAATATCATGTCAAGAAGTTTATGTTAGCTGTTCGGCTCCTGGATGTTGAACATGAATATGTATTCTGTCGGCTTTTCCCTTATACATTTGAGGGAAAAGCATCAACATGGTATTTTTTGCTTACAGCTGTTTCTATTACCAGCTGGAACGAATTCGACCTCTCTTTCATGAACAAATTTGGAGATGACAAGACTCCAGCTGCCTTGGTGCTAGAATTGTCTAGAATTCGCATGGAAGCCAAGGAAAAGGTTAAAGATTTCAACCAGCGATTCCTTACTCTAAGAAATTGGATCCCTGGTGCTTCAAGGCCAGGTGAGGATGTCACTATTGAATTTTACACTTTAGCCTTGCCTGTGTCAATGGCAATGTTTGTCAGACAAAAGGCCAAACTTACCCTTGCTGAAAACTTTGAAGAAGCAATTAAGGTTGAGAAAGATATGTCTGCCATAAAAGCAAATCCTGGAGTTGACACAGATGCTGCATCTTCTTCTCATAAGAAGACTGACAGTCCTACCAAGAACAAAAACCCTGAGAAAAAAGGTTAGGATTCATTAGACCTAGATAGCCTACAAAGAGTTATTAAAAAACTATCTAATGAAATTATTGATTTAAAGAAAGGCACTTCTAAAAACACTCCTCCTAAAGAACCACCTAGACAACCTTTCAGAAGGCCATTCCCGAATACAGCTCCCAGACAGACTCCACCATCTGAAGCTAATAGTGTTGATGAAATTAACAGTTTCCTCAAGCTATTAGTTTCAGGTCTAGAAACATCATCTAAAAACGAAACTCAATCATTAGGACAGAGTTCTGAAGGCACCCAAGATAAAGATAATGACACAGAAGATAAACCTCTTCAAGTTATCAGCCACTTCTGGGATACTTCAGAATTGACTGATGATGAAGATGTAGGTGTATTCAATGTAAACCAACATCAGTATAACACTAGAAGTAAGAAAGATCAACCCTTAGGGGAACCTTCTACAACTGCTACAGATAATAGTTCAGCTGCACAAACAAAAACTCAACCTGCAAATAGTAAATCTGCACCCTCTCTTGATTTAGAATACGATCTGATTGAAGATTTAAAGAAAATCAGGGCCAATATATCTATCTATGAACTACTTAAGTTACCAGTGATTAGGGATAAAATGATGCAAGGGGTGTCTCCAAGTAAAAGTGGAAAAACTCCTTCAAGTCAAAATAGCTCTGCTAACACTAAAGATAACCCAACAAGATCTTCAGTCAATGCATCATCCATAGGCAAGAAATCTGATTCTTCAACTCCACATTTTTTACTTACGTTTGAAATATGCAATTGTAAAGTGCACAACTGCATCATAGACTCAGGGGCCTCCAAAAACGTTATGCCATACTCCGTATGTAAAAAACTTAATGCTGTCCCTGTGCCTTGTGATACAAGTATTGTACAGCTTGATCGTTCAAACGTAAAAGTAATAGGTAAGTTGAAAGAGGTGTTGATAAGGTTAGCTTCAAATCCTCAAGTCCATTTTATTATTGATATAATCGTAGCAGACATCCTAGAAGCATATGGTCTATTTCTCAGTAGAGATTGGTCTGAGAAATTGAAGGGATATTTTGATACTGATTGGTCACACTTATGGATATCTCATAATGGTCACCCGAATAAAATCAGAATTGATCAGGAACGCTACATGAAGCATACCATCACCGAATTGGATGATTCGAATGAACTGGTATTATTCACCGACACCATAATGGGAAACTATATGGAAGATTATTTCTTTGGGGATTTTGAAGCTGAAACTTCATCAATCTCAGATGCAGAATAGCAGTCTGAAATTTGCCATTTCTCGCAAGTTACAGATGAAATTCTAGTCCCAAATGCGGCACACTTAGATCTGAACAGCGGTCTCTGGTCTTTATATTTCGATGGATATAAGTCAAAAGAAGGGGCTGGTGCAGGTTGCTTGCTGATAGACCCCTATGGGAAAAGATATTTCATTTCCTGCAGGTTAGAATATGAATGCACCAACAACGTGGCTGAATACGAAGCTCTGATTCAAGGGCTGAAAAAAGCAATTGACCTGGGAGCCAAAGATTTGGTAGTGTTAGGGGACTTTGAGATAATTGTTAGACAAGTACGTAACACTATACATTGCATTGCTGGGCACCTGAGAAATTATCAGGCAGAGGTATGGAATTTACTGTTAGCATTTGAAGCATTTAACATAAGTTCCATCCCTTGTTATCTAAATCAGGAAGCTGATCTTTTAGCTAATGTTGCTTCAAGATTAATTCCATCTGAAAGAATGCTTACTGATTCTTTCTCGGTTGAATTGCTTTTCAAACCTTGTATACCTGACAACATAGCAAATTGGAGAGCTTCGACAACGACGAGCAGTTGATCGATTTTCTGACTTTGAAGGATAATTTTAAGGATACGGTCATTGACGAAATGAGTCACGATGAGGATCTATATAATTTTGTGGTAATCCATAAGCCTTGCTCAATTTAGGAATCTCTCAATCAGGTTAGTGCTCTTCCCAGATCAGTAATCAAACTTGAGAAATTCTATGACTTGAAGGATAAATTTAAAGCTGCAAAGAATTGTAAAACTAATAGCTCCATCATGCAATCTGACATTGTAAATCTAGGTACTGAACACAACCCTCAATGTGTAAATCTGGGTAGTACATGTACTCCCCAGGAAAAAACATCCTTCATTAAACTCTTCAATGAGTTCAAAGACATATTTGCATGGATGTATGACGACCTGAAAACGTTTGACCCTAATATAATGCAACATGTCATTCCTATGAAACCAGAGGCTAATCCTTTTCAACAAAAATTGAGGAAAATGCATCCTAGCCTAGAACAAGCTGTCAAGAAGGAGGTGAATAAACTCCTTGCCACCAAAATAATTTTCCGGGTTCGGCATGCACAATGGGTAGCAAATCTTGTACCCGTGAGAAATAAAAATGGTGACATCAGGTTATGCGTTGATTTCCGAAACCTGAATAAGGTTTCAGACAAGGACAATTGTCTTGTTCCTCCAATGGAGAAAATCTTGCAACAGGTCTCCGGATCTGAAATGTTTTCACTTCTAGATGGCTTTTCAGGGTACAACCAAGTGTTAGTATCCAAAGCTGACCAGTTGAAAACAACTTTTAGGACTCCTTGGGGAACCTATGCATATGGGAAGATGCCATTTGGTCTAATAAATGCCGGAGCAACATTCCAGAGGGCAATGGATATCGCCTTCAGAGGTTTGATCAGTAAGTTTGTTGTTATTTATCTTGATGATATTACCATCTTTTCAAAAAATAGAACTGATCATTTAACTCATCTCAGGAGATTTTTTGAGCGTTGCAGGAAGTATGGGATTTCTCTAAATCCTAAGAAATCTATCTTTTCAGTCACAGAAGGTAAGTTGCTGGGTTTTGTTGTTTCTAAACAAGGAATCAATATTGACCCAGAACGTACCCTTGCTATATCACAGATTTTGATGCCTCACTCCAAGAAGTCTATGCAGTCGTTTCTTGGGAAGATAAATTTTGTTTCTAGATTTATTCCTGGGTTCACGGAAATTGTTAGGCCGCTTCAGAAAGTGATCAAGAAAGATGTTGATTTTAAATGGTCTACTGATGAGAAGAAATCTTTTCATGACATCTTAAAAGCTATTGCTGAAGCTCCTACTTTAACTAGCCCAGATTTTTCCAAACCTTTCATTTTGTATATGTTTGCTTCTGATTCTTCATATGCTGTCGTTCTAACACAAAAAAACCAGGAAAATAATGAAGCTCCTATCGCTTTTACGAGTTCTGGTTTGAACGGTGCAGAGTTGAACTACCTAGAAGTAGACAAGCAAGATTTCGTTGTTTTCAAATCTGTCAAACATTTTAGGCCTTACTTGCTGAAGTCCCACACCAAAGTCATTGTACCATATTCTACAGTTAGAAATCTCTTGGTACAAAAGGATCTTGGTGAAAAATGAGCACATTGGGTTACAACACTTCAAGAATATGACCTGGAAATAAAACCTTTAAAGATTGCCAGGGGACAAGGACTCTACAAGCTAGCATCTAGGTCTGCGGACAGTTCTGAACCTAATCTGCACTTCTTTAGCGAACCTTCTTTATTTGAAAGGGAAGTTTTTTCGATCTCTACTCCTCCTAATTCTTGGTATGATGATATTAAGTTCTTTTTATTGCATGGGAATGCTCCTGAACATTTAGACCCATGTCACAAAAGAGCTTTGAGATTGAGATCTGCCCCTTATCAGCTTATTGATAACATTTTGTTTAGAAAGAATTTCGAAGGAGTTCTCCTTCATTGTCTAGAAAGAAATGAGGCTGATAATGTGTTATATCAACTACATGCAGGGCCAGCCGGAGGACACTTTAGCGGAGAAACCACTGCCCATAAGATACTTAAAGCTGGTTACTACTGGCCCACATTGTTCAAAGACGCATATGCTTTCGCCAGGAAGTGTCAGGAGTGTCAAAGAGCAGGAGGCAAACTGAAGAAGGCAGCGTTACCCCTCCAGCCGGTTATTATCGAATTCCCATTTCAGCAATGGGGTCTGGATATTGTTGGCCCAATCACACCAGCTTCTTCATAGCAGCATAAATACATTTTGACAGCCACAGACTACTTCACTAGATGGGTTGAATCCATCCCGTTGCGAGTAGTTAATTCGGAACAGGTGATATCATTCCTTGATTCTTTTATTATCACCAGATTCGGTGTTCCTGAATCCTTGATATTTGACAATGCAACTTATTTTTCTTCTGTTAAATTAACTGAGTATGCATTGGAAAATGGAATAAAATTAAAGTATTCAGCTAATTATTATCCCCAGGGTAACGGGTTAGCAGAATCTTCTAATAAAAATTTAATCAAGATTCTGAAACGTACGGTGGTAAATCATCACAGGAATTGGCATAATTCCTTATCGAATGCCTCGTGGGCTGATAGAGTGACTCCCAAAGCTGCCATAGGAAACTCTCCCTTTTTCCTAGTATATGGCAAGGAAGCTATTTTTCCTCCTCATTTGTTCTTACCCTCTTTACAGCTCTCCCAGTCAGTGCAGGAGACACCATGTTCTACCATGGAACATTGAATTAACACCTTGCATAAACTGGAGGAAGATAGGGAGTTGGCTAGGAAAAAGTTTGATAAACACCAGCAGACCTTGAAGCGTTGGTTTGATCTCAGAAAGTCGGTCAGTCGGGATTTGGAAGTAGGTGACTTAGTCCTGAAATGGGACAAGGAGCACGAATATAAAGGAAAACATACGAAGTTCCAATGCCTGTGGCTGGGACCATTTATTATTACAGAAAAACTTGGTCCCAGCACTTTCAGGTTGCAAACATTGGAAGGTGAGATTGACAACCTTCCAGTAAATGGTCACCTGATTAAGAGATATTTTTGCTGATCCCCCTCAAGGGATTATCCTGTATATACCTGGTGTGGTGTGTTTGCTTGGTGTATTTTATTTCCTTTTCTTTTGATTTGTTTATGTCTTCCCATATTTATTTGCTGTTTTATTTGCGTGTTGTGAGCCTGATCAATTGATCGAACCCCAAACTGACGACTGATTTCAAGTTCTGAAGTCGATCTGTAAATCGTGCACTAAGACATTACTATCCTGGAAACTGTCATACTATTTTAATTCTTGAACAGAGCATGGTGTTTTCATCGTTCTAGATTTTACCAGAAACCCTTAAAACATGTTAATATTAATGAATTATATTAGTCTCTGCAAAGATTTTCCTGAAGGGATTAGGGCAGTACTTGGTAAAGTTATCTATTTAAATATTTTATGCCATCCCTTCTCGTAAAGAGGATAAGATTTGCCTCCCTATCTGCTAAGATAATATCATTTGAGATTAACAATAATTACGTTCTGGACAAGGATGGACTTGAATATTTGTAAAAAACAATCTGAAGGACAGAAGGTCTCATAACGAGCTGATCTGTTCAGGATCATAGGTTTGCATTCAGTAACATTGTTGTCTTCGATCACCAAGCCTGGGCAATGACCCTTGGACAGAAAACCCTGAAGGATGAAAGGTCTCATCACGAGCTGTTTCATTTTACTGTAATGCAGACTGGTGACTGACATGGTTACTATCTGGTTACCAAGCCTGAACCATGGCCTTCATGAGTAATAAAATTAAAAGAAAATAATGGTAACAGTTCACCCCGACCAGAATTGTATATTTATAACTAGCAGATGGGATAATGGCATTCTGTGGGTTTTGAAGCAACCCTGTCGAGGCTATGGACGCTTGCTGGCAGCAGGGCCATGCTTGTGGTATTGAGATTTTATTCTTTAAGACTAAGCCATTTACTGTCTTACTCTTTAAGGACTGATTTTTGTTAGAAACCTGATTTTTATCAAATGAAGGACTGAAACTGTAATTTTCTGGTAATTTTTAGAACTGTGAAATACTTGAATCTGTTTGAGATGTTAAAATAGTGATCTCTGTATAATGACTCATATTAAGGATTTAATTTCTTTGTTCGCATGATTTCAGGTCAAAGAACATAGATACCTGTTCCACCCAGCAAGTCGCCATATGTTGTGCCCCTGCTCAACAGCCTTTAAAAAACATATTTCATCAAACAAAATCCCATTTTGTTTTGATGAAATGTTCAAATTTTAAAGGGAAAAATCTAATGAATTATCAGCTACTGAAAAGGTGGTCTTCCGTGAGCTACTGATTTAGCGAAATTCCATATTTTTAAACAACCTTTGTGAACTATATTAGATTAGCGAAATCACTACTATGAAGTTATTATTTTGGGTGGATTTATACTTAAAAAATCAAAGGATGAGTCTTAATGATTCCTATACCTGTTATCATCATCCTAGTCTTGTATCTTATCCAAAACATTATTAATTTATTTTATTGATTGATTTCGTTACTATAACTATTTATAAGGTCATGATATTGGAATAGTTGATCTTGGTATGGTTTGTCACATTATTATGGATTTCATTTGTAAGTTGATTAATGTTTATGAATGGTCGGGTCTTTATAACTCTGATAAATCCTAGAGTGTCCAAGAACAAATATCTTACATTCCATATCCTAAGTTTACAAACCATCGTTGATATTAACTGTTTATGTCGATTTTTTATATGGTTTATATTCCAAAGTCCAGTTTCGACGTGATGGTTTGTATTATGTTGTATTATCCACCACCTTTGAAGGGTAAGTCGAATCTACGATAAGGGTGATATGTATTATGGTTTATCGTCAGATCAATTTATGTCGTCGCCTCCAATTTTGATCCACCTGTTGCGAAGTCGATATGGTATCATTACACTGATACTGAACCCTGTCCATCACGTTTAAGTCCCAGTACTTGTCCTCCATCGTGGCTGCCTGTCAATGGAACACTTGTTTCATGTACAGTGAAGGGTTTCATATCATTAATGCCGAATAAATAATGATAACATGAGTTATCTGGAGTCTTCGACCGTCATTCCTCATTAATCGATTACCTCTCTGAGCGATAATGTCTTCGTTTATGCCAAAGTTGCAGGGGTGTAGTCGGCGTTTGTTCATGGATTATTTTGCTTATCACAAGGTTAAGTTTCATTACTGGTTCTTGCTCAGTCTTTACCCGTAGTGCTCGTTCTCTAATCTGTTGTCTTGTGCCGAGCTGTGGTATTTGTTCTGTGTGCGGTTACGTGCCTTGACACGGCCGGTCATGGCGCCGGTGGTGAGGGTCGAGCCTTGCGAAATGAAATTGCTGGATTCAAACCCTGAGCTATCAGCAAAGGTTGAGGCAATTGGGTGGATGCCATTTATAAGGAAATTCTTGGATTCGAACCCCAAAGTCACAAGGGTTTTCGCTCTGTCGTTGGTTGATTTTCAAGCTGAAGTGGGTGACCTCCATTTTCGGGTAGATGAGCAATCAGTGGCACTTACCACTGGTCTGTCACTGATCGGTGAGAGATGGTTTAAATATAAGAGGATGGACATTAATGAGTGGCAGCAGCTACTAAAGAACCCTAGTCAAGAAGTATTGTTCCGCAGTGGAGTAGCTCGCAAATATTTCAAAAAGGAGTGGCGCCCTATTCTGGATTTGATCCACAGATACCTGACTTGTGAAGGTCGCTTGTCTTTAGCGTACGTCTATCATCTCAGGATTATGTCTGCATTTATAGGTTTCTTGCTAAAATTACCTTATTATTTGTTGCAAAGTCTGTTTAATATGTCTGCTGCTATTAAAAAGGGTCCTAAGCATGTTAGTCATAGTCTCTTTCACCATGGCTTAGTCCGCATGTTGATTGATAAGGAGCTATCGAAGTCAAACCGGTCCTGGGATGAGTTCGTCGAGTCCAATGGCTTTTCCCCTTTCTTCCATTGCCAGTTTGACAACCCTGAGGAATGCAACAAGCATAAAGGGCCGAGTCCAGTTTCGGTCTCTTCTTTACGTAAACCCTTCTCTAACCCTGGCTGTATGAGTCCTGAACCTTGCAATGATCCTGTGTCTACTCCAGTGAGAAGCGCTGATGCTCCTCTGGTTTCGAAACGCATGAGGAGATTTTCATCTCTGTCACCGATTACGCCACAAAATAATATTGATAAAATTTGCAATCATGGACGAGACAGACCGAAAGCCAAGTTGGTAGGCAGATTTACCAGGAGCATGGAAAAAGGTAATACTGTCAAGACCCCCATGACTGATAGTGTTCAGGCTGAGACTGTTGTCATAGATGATGAAGAAGCAGATCTTCCACTGCCTGTTAATGATAATAATGTTCAGCCTGAGTTCGTTTCGAACCTTGTTGATGAGAGTTCTCCTGTGATTGGTAAAGATACTCCTGTGTTTGATGAAGATGATCAGGACGATCCTGTTATTGATCTTCCATTTAAAGAGAAGTCTGTAGATATGAGCTCACCTGTTTTTCGTGAAGTCAGGGACATGATGCACCCATTGTTTGTGAATTGTCTCTTAGACAAAATACGCAGGATGGAAGAAAGGGTAAATGAAGTAGTATCCAATCGCGATTTGATCTTTTGCAACTGGAGATAGCTTCCTGTCAGCAGATACAATCTTTAAACTGGTGATAAATTATATATATGTTTACAGTTTTATGCTTAGCACATGTGTATGCTATCCCTAGTCTTGTTATTGTTTTTCTATATTATGCATGTTTGTCATAATCTCTTTTATGAAATTGTGCAAATATATTATGTTTGGCTATTGACTTATGCTGATTATCATTCTGTTAATAAATGCCATGTTGTAAATTGGTGACTGACATCGTTACGTACGTGGTTTACACGTCTATTGCATGATATTGGTGATTTCTAAATTTATTTCGAAGATTTTCAAGATTATTGATAGTCCTGTTAGCAGATCTGATTTCAGTTTAAATTTTGCATTGCTCCTGATCAGGATAGTACGTAGGTTAGGATAATATGTTTTTATTTTATGTTAATTATATTGTTAAAAAAACTATTTGAAACAGATGTTTATACTCATGTCATATGCAGTTTATTCTTTTCATTTTTTATTAATGTACAGATGTATATAATGTATCTTATTTATTAATCAAGCTTGTTAATAGTTATTTAATTTTCTATCTTTATAAACTGATTTCACTTAGTTGATTAAGACTGTAATTAATAACATTTATTAATTTGTACAGACATAGGTACATAATCTGATAAATAATCAAGTAGTGTTAGATCTATCTCTTAGATTTTTATACAGTTAAACCTTTAGGCTAAAAAATCCTTTAAACCTGTCGGGAACAACCATCCCAAACAGCTTGGAGCCTGCTTTAAGGATCCCGGTCTGGGTTGTCTTCCCCGTTGCGTGCATAGTCATCTACGCCCATCAACATGACCCAATCATCTAACGATACATTGTAGCATCAACCGACTATGATGAAGCATCATTAAATAACTTCAGGTTTGATGCCATAGGTGTGGCCATAGCCTTGTTTTCCATCATCCCAAACCTCTTCAAGATCTCTACTGCATACTTCCCTTGTCCAAGGAAGATTCCATTTGCACTCTGCCACACCTCCATGCCTAGAAAGTAATGCATCATCCCCAAGTCCTTCATTTAAAACTCAACAACAAGCTTTCTCTTCTTATCAGCAATCAACCCATCCGTACCTATCACAAATAGATCATCTACATATAGTAGAAGCATCACTGGGTTGCCATCTTCAACCTTGTAGTAAAGGTTGGAATCTGATTTACTCTTGGTGAATCCCAAACTAGATAGAAAGATGTCAATTCTGTTGTACCAAGTCCTGGGTTCCTGTTTCAAACCGTACAGGGCTTTCTTCAATCTGCATACATGAGACTCTCTGTCATGTGTCTCAAAACCGAGTGGCTGATCTACATACACTTCCTCTTCCACTACACCATTCAAGAAGGCAGTCTTAACATCCATCTGGTGTATGTTCCATTTCATCACTGCAGCTAGAGAAAGTACTAATCTAATGGAAGTGTATCTGGCTACAGATGCGAAGGTTTCTTCATAATCTATTCCTTCTTTCTGAGAGAAACCCTGAGCCACAAATCTTTCCTTATATTTTTCAATGCTACCATCTGCAGCATGCTTGATCTTGTAGATCCATTTGGAAGTTACAACTGAATTCCCTTAGCATCCTTCCATTATTTCTGTTCTG
This sequence comes from Pseudotsuga menziesii, assembly GCA_001517045.1. Classification (NCBI taxonomy): domain Eukaryota; kingdom Viridiplantae; phylum Streptophyta; class Pinopsida; order Pinales; family Pinaceae; genus Pseudotsuga; species Pseudotsuga menziesii. The sequence goes on along the minus strand of LPNX010903951.1, from coordinate 66,449 downwards.
CTGATTCTTCATAACTGGAAGGTTCTTTATCAATCAAATCACATAGTAAAGCTACATACCCGGAGCAAGATTTGGTCCTCTTTCTTTCTCTGTGATTCTCTTCTAGAGCCCCATATCTCTCTGCACCTTGGATAAGTTCTTGTATCCAAGCAAGTTTCCTCTAATGAGGATTCGTCTCCAGAGGTGGATCTACAGTTCTTTGTGGTTCTTCAAAATCTCGATCTTCTTCTTGAGTTTCTTCATTCATGGTTGTATCATGAATTCTGGGTGCTTCTACTTCTTCATGTTCTTCAGCAGGTCTTTTTCTGGATTTTTTGTAAGCTGTGTCTTCATCAAATGTCACATCCCTGCTAATGTCAATCTTCTTGCATCCTGGGAAATATATTATGTAAGCCTTCGAGCTTTCAGAATATCCCACAAATATACCCTTCTTTCCTGAAGGATCTAATTTTGTTCTCTTCTCTTTCAGAATGTGTATGTACACAGGATAGCCGAATATTCTAAGATGGCTAACTTCTAGTTTCTTACCCGAGAAGACTTCTTCAGGAGTCTTGTTCTCGAGTACTTTGTGTGGAGTATGGTTCTGTACATACAACGTTGTTCTGGCAACTTCAGCCCAAAGATGCATAGGAAGATCTTGATCATGAAGCATGGCTCTTGCAGCTTCCATGATAGTTCTGTTCTTCCATTCCACAATCCCATTCTGTTATGGATTATAAGGAGTGGACAACTCCCTATTAATCACCGATTCTTTGCATAGCTCTTTGAATTCATTTGAAGTGAAATCTATGGCATTATCTGATCGAAAAGTCTTGATCTTCTTTTCAATGTGGTTCTCGATCAAGTCTTTGAATTCCTTGAACTTACTGAATACTTCATCTTTGTTCTTCATGAAGTAAACCCATGTCTTCCTAGAAAATTCATCAATAAAAGAAACATAATATGCGTACCCGTTTAGTGAGTTTGATTACATAGGACCGCATACATCGGATTGGATGATTTCCAAGATTCTTTTTTCTTTGCTTTCGCTTCTTGGAAATGTCTTCCTTGTATTATTTCCTTTTGCACATCCTTTGTAGACCCCATCATGTTTTTCTTGGAATTCTGGAAGACCTTCAACAGCTTTGCTTGCAATAGGTAGTGCTCTGTAATGCACATGTGCAAGCCTTCTATGCCAAAGTTTGCTTGGCTCTACTATGTCATGGACCAAAGCTTGTTCTGGATGGCCCTTCAATTTGTACAAACCTCCTTATTTTTCTCCAATTACCACTACATCATTGATAGTCTTTCCTCTTGGCCACATGATGACTTGACCATCTATGAATGCAACCCTCATTCCTTTTGCATCCAATGCTGATATGGAGAGAAGGTTATTCTTGAGTCCTAGCAAAAACAATACTTCCTTCATTGTTAGAGACTTTACAAAGTGTAGCTTATAGGAAGATTCCCCACTACCTTTTATTGGGTATTGGTAGTCATCTCCTAGTTTCACCTTGTGAGGTGATTCATGTTCTGACAGTCTCAAAAAGGATTCCTTGAATCCAATCATATGTTTGGAAGCTCCACTGTCTATAAGCCAATCATCACTTCCATGAGTAATGTTATCTATGAGAGTGGAAATCAAAACATATTCATCCTTGCTTGAAGAATCCTCACTTTCATATTTGGTTCTTTTCTGCAGCATCAGCATGATGTATTCTTTTGTTCTCTTTCTTCTTATGAGAGTGGACCTTGTTCTTAGGACAGACTTTTGAAAATTTTCCTATGTCATCACATGTATAACATCTTAATCTAGATAGGTTCTTTCTATTATTATCTCTATGATGAGGATTCTTACCTTTGGAGTGATGAGTACTTCTTCTGCCTTTCTTGGAGTGAACTGTGAGAGCTTGGTCTTCAATTCCCATCTTCTCTTCTCGAGCTGCTATCCGTGCTTCTTCTTGAGAACATTCTTCCCATAGTCTGCTGAATTTGACTAATTTATTTCTGGCACAAATTCCTTGGATGAAAGAATCCCATGACCTAAGAAGGCCATTTAGAGTTATCATCACAATCTCGGCATTCTCCACTTCTTCATCTACAGCTTCTAATTGTTCCTTGATCTGAGAAACCCTTGTGAAGTAAGACTGGATGGTCTCTGCATTCTGAATCTTCACATTCTTCAGTTGATTCCTGTAGAAGCAGCAAGTCGATAAGTCGACTTGAAAAAGGACCGACTTGGTCGATCATCCGACTAAGTCGATGGGCCGACTTAGTAGATCAGCCGACTAAGTCGATCGGCTGACTAAACCAGAAGATTAGGTCGGCTACCCAAAAGTCATGTCGGTTCACTGAACCGACAGGTAGTTATTTTGTAACTGTTTGTAAATTGTATATATTAGGCTATTGAGCCAAACAAGAACTTAGTTCAGTTCTCTGCATTGTATGGACTCACTATAATAATATAATCTGTTTAATCCTATCTGTTCTTGTCTCTTGTCTCTGTTTTAAATTTATACATGTTTTAGTATGTATTATTGGTAACCTTATGTGATCTGTGAGATTACAACATTGGTTCCGTTGCTGGTAGTACATGACTGAAATATATGCTCACATATGATACCAGAGCAGGAGATTAAGGACTGGTGGGAATGAAAAATTGCAAACTATTTGAAAAATTACGCACGAAGGAACAGATTAACAGTCACTGAAGCCAAACAAAGACTTTTCACAGAGACGCATGAAAAGTTTGTCAAATCAGTGCCACAACTCTTGAAGCAACTTCTGGATGAGAAATATCGATGCAACTAACGAACAACAGTTGCTAGAAAAATTGATCCGAGGAGGCCGAACAAATTTGTCGGAGTGGTTTGAGAAAATCGTCGACGATTGCTGTGAGGAGCAGGCAGTCGAAGACAGTCGAACCTCGTCCATCACTTCATGAACAACCAACAAAATATAACTGGGCGGAGAAGCAGAGGAAGTGGGAGAAATTCATTGCAGAAAGGGAGTGGGAATACTTCCTAAGAAAATAGACCGAACTATCTGGGCTTTCTAAAAGCGTCGGGTAGGCTATGGGGGGGTAGCTGGTCATGTGTCAAAGATAGAGCATGGTGGATCCTAGTCGACTAAAATCCGATATCAGTCACCAGTGATGAGAAGTTGGCCAAAAGTATGTCAGACATTCAAAAAATAGAAAGGGATGAAAGACACCAGAGAAGGGAAGAAAGACGTGAAAGAGCCGCAGGGCTGCACAGAGGACAAAACCCTAGGGAGAATGACTGCGAATAGAATCCGCTAGAGTCGGGTCATGACCGACATGAAGAGGGCGTAGAGCAAGAGGTGTCCCCTAAGGAGGAATAAGTGTGGATAGAGTAGCCAGAAGCTCTCCAAATAAGAGCTCCCAATGAAGGAATAACCCTTTCCCCAAAAAATCTGCGTACTAGAATACAGACTATTGTCGAAGACGGCCTCCGACTACGAGCTGGTGAACTCACTATATGGAGCTGAATAGGTGACAAACCATACCCTGGATGACATATTATTATACGTCGACCGGTGGAAGGGAACTAGGTGACCTTTCAAGCAGCACCTTCCCTCTGAAGAATCCACTTGCTCTTACCGACACATGAAGGAGCGCCCCCCCTGCCAAGTACAACTTTAGAAGAAATCAAACAATCAGACCTGTGAACACAAAGTTGCAGTGGACCATTGACAGCAGAATTCGACATCAACCAACTGCAAGTCGACGAGGACTCGACGACCAATGAGAGCACAAGTTTTGTCGACCAGAATTCTGCAGGCATGACTACATCAATAACCCCACCACTTTCACCACCACCCCCACCTCCACCTCCGCCAACTTCTGAGAGCAGTGAAAGTGATTCAGACATGGGTCACGGATCGGCTCACATTCCTTTTTATGAGGGAGACGAAGACCCCCGATGACATTGGTTTGTTTGCAAATCGACCTGGGAAGCCAACCAGGTTACAAATGAAGATCGACAAATGGCACAGTTCGCAGGATCCTTAAGGAAAAGGGCCTTGACGTGGTACATGACCTTTTCAGAGAGACAACCCAGAGTGACAAAATATGAGATTAAGGCGCAATTCCTATCATTCTTTAAGATGCCAGATGCTAAGCACCTGGCCGCGAAGAATCTCAAAACTACTTCAAAAAATCCAGGCGAATCCGTCCGCGACTACGACAAGCGATGGAAATATTTACTGAGCCAATTGGATTATGTTATTGATGAACAGTTACTAATTCAATGGTTTCTTGCAGGACTATCGGAAAAATCACGTCGACATATTAGTCTGGAGACGTTCAAAACGTATGAGGATGCGCTAACAAAAGCTCTTTAGTTTGAAATGCACGAAGACATACCCGCGTACCCCACAGACCACAGACTGGAATAGCAGCTAGAGAATGTACAGAAGTCTCTGAAGGAGCTCAGCCTCAAGAATCAAGAGATTTGGTGCACCAAATGCTCAACAAACGGCCACTCAAAAGATAACTATCGACAAGAATATAGCCGACAAGACATCCGCTTTGTACAGACCAAATCATTTTGCGACATTTTCCAGGAACACGGAGACCACTCTACAGCAGACTGCCCGTTTAACATGAAGAACGACAAGGCTTCCGGGTGCGCCATCTGTGAAACTAGAAGTCACAACATCGTAGACTATCAATTAAACCTAAATAACCGACAAAACTATCACGCGGTATACCAAACAAATGTAGTGGCGCAACATAACGAGCAAAACAATCCACCAAATGATCAGAACGGAAAAAGATACGACGGCCGACGATATGAGCACCGGTACGATAATCGACGCCAAGGTTACGTAGGAAAAGGTCGATTCCCTGGCAATCATGACATATAAACGCGTCGACCCACCCAGTGCTTCATATGTTACAAAGAAGGTCATCGATACACAGACTATCCATACAAGGACAGGACTGATCTGAAATTATGTACCCACTGTGGAGTAGGTGATCACTCACTTGAGGATTGACCTACTATGTTAGAGAAAATTAATACCAAGAAAAATGTTAATGTCTTGTCTTGCGTGCAAAACCATGATGTAATAACTACTAAAAATTTACATATTGTCACTCGACAAGGCACAAAAACAGGCCCTGATAACCCTCAAATTAGCAAGATTGCAGACAACAATGTTTATCCCAACCCTATGAGGGAAATACAAACATATCAAGAAGCCAACCACATATTTCACGACATTGCACGACAAGAAGACATCGTTAACAGTCGACCCAACACAATACATCAACTCATCCAACTTGTTCAAACAGACAAATTCGTAGCTCAGTTCATTGACTTATTGCATGAAATAAAAGGTACCAACCTTGAGAAATAAACAAAAAACATCTGCAGATTAAACCAAAAAGACAAAAATTATGTCGACCCACTTGTCGACCTGGAAATCGAAGGTTACCACGTCCGACAAGTAGTGCTCGACTTTGGTTCCCAAGTGAATATTATGACCCGAGATACCTGGGAAAAGATGGACAGACCTCAACTCTATGAGTCAGGCATTTACCTGAAACTCACCGACCAAGGCCTAATTGAACCCATTGGAGTTTGGAAAAATGTTGACACAACCATCAAAGGAATCTCGACCAAGGTTGATTTTTAAATTATTGACCCAAAAGAAGGATCTAGCTCCTTCCCAGCACTAGTCGGTCGACCTTGGGGAAGAAAGATGAAAGCGTCCATATCCTTAGACAAGGAACGAATCAAGATAAAAGGAAATGGTCAAAAGGTCATTGTATGCATTCATCTATCCCAAGGACAACCTTGGACAGAACTGATTGATGAGGAAGTCTATGTCAGACAACTTTACCAGATCCACAACAACACAGACTATACAGAACCAAACATCTATGGAGAACTTCACTTAGGTAACCAAGACTCAATTGGTTATAACTCAGATGCTGAATTGTATGACTGGGAGATGGAAAATTATGAAACACAAGCAAGAAGGTGTTGGACTATACAAAAAGTACAGAAAAAAATCCACCCAACAGTGCTTCATAGTATCCATTATCCCCAAAATATTTGAAAAGAAAGTAAGGGAACGCCCTACCTTACAACCAACCAACTTAAACACTACACAACTACCCAGGTACAAGGAGAGGGAATCACCAGTCATGCACATTGAACAAGTATCTAGAAATATTGGTGAACATGGCCGACTTCAAAGCTTAGTTGAAATGTTTACAGGTCAAGCAGCTAGATGGTGGGACACCCATCAGACAAAACTACAGACCTGGACAACTGCTTCGACTTACTTTGTTGAGAGGTTTGGTGGAAAGAAGTTAACCCAGCAAGCCCGGATCCCTATCTTTACCCAAGGTCAAAACCCAGAAGAACATATCAAGACTTGTGAAACGGAGTGGAGAAGACTTGGATACAAAGATGAGCGAGCCTGGCCATATTTGTTCCCTTCAACCCTAGCCGACTTACCCAATAAATGGTATAAGATGGAGGAAGCTAGAGTTGAAACCTTCTTTTGGCATGAACTCAGGGAAATTTTTATTAAAGACTTCAACTTCATACCCCAAAATGAAAATCTGGCTGAGACAGCACATCAAATCAAACAATTTCTCCAACCGACCGAAAAACAACCCTCCCTAGACCATCGACAGATAAAGGACTATAACAATCTACAAATATGGTCAAAACCATAGCCGACAGAACCGCAACCACAACCACAGCAACAAAAAACTCCTCCGGCCCCAGCAATTGTCATCCCAACCCAAGAACCAACGGGTGAAGTCAAGTCTGACAACCCTGAGTATGCTTTGTCAAGAGGCATCATTAAGAAACTAGCCACATAGATAGCCGCCGCCAGGAAGAAAATCAGAGCCCAAAAAGAACAACAAGGCAAAGGTAAGTGCAAGCTTATCATTGCTGAGTCGTCCGATGATGAAGACGAACTAGCAATTGCAGCCCTCGACATTATAGAGGATGCCGCTGCAAACAAAGTACCAGTTGAAACCCAGTTTCAACGGTTTATTGAAGCAGGAGCCCCTAAAGGTCGACCAAATAAGGAAAAAACAACACCAATGCCTGAATACGTCGTCGATCGTGTGTCGACCCCTCCACCTCCATCACCAACACCACTAGTTGAAGAGCAAGCACCAGCACAACAGTCGGTCAGCCCCCTCAACTTCTACAAAAGAGCGACACTGGAGACGGTGAAAGAAAATTTTGATAAGGATACAGAGCTAAAAGCTTTCTTCGAGACGTTTCCTGAGCTGTTCCAGTCGGCTCAGAAAATTTACACAAAGGCTCCTCTCTATATAGGTAGTACAACACACCCTAGGGTCTTTGCACACCTCACGTCGACCTTTACCCGATCCGACCAAGAAGGAGACATGATTGGACACATGAAGTCTACCATTGAACACATCGACCCTGAACCCCAAGCTAACTCACCCACCACTACACCGCCGGAAGCAGACCCACCATCTGACGAAATCCCACAACGCACTTCCCCCAAACCCATTACCCCTGACCATCCCCCCACTCCATCACCACCACCACCACCATCCCCACCACCCCCACCATCCCCTAATTCATAGCAATACCTATCACAACCAACTCCATCCACACAACCGGAGGTGGTCATACCACCTCCCCAGCCAGAAAAACCATCGAATTCCATCTTGCCAACCAAAGACCCCCCCTCAACTGTTGTAGGTACACAGGAGACAAAGGCAGAAAAACACAAGAAGAGGAAGGAGCATCATGCAAAAACTCCCAACCTTCGGATTAGCTTAAGAGATGCAAGCTCCTTGACTGACACAAAGGTGGGCCAACTCCTCAAAACGCTAGCCAAAGAAGCAAAGACAAGGACTGAGCATAGAACAAAAGAACTAACAAACAAAAATATAGAACAGGTCGAGTTTCTCGGCAAATGCAGGACTTTAGCTTAGTCCATCATCCCAGGCCCTATCAAAGTTGACACAGATAGAACGCTGGAAAGAGCATATCAGCTCTTCGAGAGCATGGTGTCGACCATCAAGACATGTCTCCAAGAAACTAAAGAAGAACAGAAGGAAGAGACTGCCCGACTGCTACTGGCACAGCACACTGCTTCCTCAGAGGCATACAAAGTGCTACAGGACCATATGGAGGAGTCTATCATCACCAAAGAAGTCTTAAGAGACTGGCCTACTCACTATGGGCAGGTCTATTAGCAGACATGACAGACTCGTCAAGGCATTCAGGCTTTGGAGAGCAAGAAGATGATAGAGGTAGCACTTAGGCAGACAATAGAAGAACAGATAGTGCTGGAAACCAACAAACTGTAGAAGCTAGAATGAGAAGTACATCATTGGTACAACAAGCCCTTCCCAATCTAGAGAAAGTTGACATCATCTACCCATAGATGAAAAGACTCATCGACACAGCAGAAGAACAGAACCAGTTCCTGGGCCCCAACATGGTGAAGATCGCGAAAGTCCCCCTCTCGGAGAAGATGTCGGTCCTGTCAAGCTTAACTACATTAACTATCGACATCCAGAAAGCTTTGCAGAGCTGGAAAAATTTCCAACATCACCTTGCCATCATAGCTCTAGCCATTTTCAAGGTCTATGTCAAGAAAAGACCAACCATCCGTCTGCACAGTCCGCCACAATAGCATTTTGAAGGGCCAACCAAACATATTTTTTGTATCTCCCTGTTTCTTCGGGACGAAGAAACGTTTTTTCCATGGGGGAGATGTAGAAGGAGCAAGTCGATAAGTCGACTTAAACAAGGATTGACTTGGTCGATCGTCCAACTAAGTCGATGGGACGACTTAGTCGATCAGCCGACTAAGTCGGTCAGCCGACTAAACCAGAAGATTAGGTCGGCTACCCAAAAGTCGTGTCAGTTCACCGAACCAACAGGTAGTTATTTTGTAACTATTTGTAAATTGTATATATTAGGTTGTTGAGCCAAACGAGAAATCAGTTCAGTTCTCCGCGTTGTATGGACTCACTATAATAATATAATCTGTTTAATCCTATATGTTCTTGTCTCTTGTCTCTGTTTTATATTTATGTTTTAGTATGTATTATTGGTAACCTTATGTGATCTGTGAGATTACAACAATTCCTCAGAGTCATCTTCCGTTTTATGTTCTTCCCTTCAAATAATTTGGTTAGGGAATCAAACATAGCTTTAGGTGTCTTGAGAGTGAACACACTAAGACATGTTCACCTGATGGGTGCAAAGCATGTAGTGAGGTACCTGAAGGGTACAGTTGATTATGGGCTCAAATATGAGTCGAATCAAAAGATTAACTTGGAGGTTTATGTTGATTCATATTGGGCACGAAATGCCATCGATAGGAAGAGCACTTTAGGGTGTTCCTTCAGTATGGGATCAAGTGTGATCTCTTGGTTTTAGCAGGAAGAAATCATGTGTGGCACTAAGTACAACTGAAGCAGAGTATGTCGCATCTTGTTCAGATAGTTGTGAGGTAGTATGGTTGAGGAAGCTACTATCTGATTTATTTGATCTCCAGTTGGATGCTACTTGTATACATTATGACAACTAGAGTTGTGTGAAGTTGTCAGAGAATCCAGTGTTCCATGATAAGTCGAAGCATATCAAGATCAATTATCACTATATCAGGGATATGGTGTAGAGGGGAGAAGTAAATCTCCAGTATGTTGCAACAGAGGAATAGATAGCTGATGTGTTGACAAAGCCATTAGCTAGGGTGAAGTTTGAGTACTTCAGGAAGAAGCTTGGTGTTCTCCAGATCGAGGTTTCCTCCAAGAGAAAATGATGATACCCATAGCCATTCTGACATGGTGAGAGGATTGGTTCCTTCCATGGTCAGATGTAAGGGTTGAGCCATTCTGTCATGGTGAGAGGATTGGTTCCTTCCATGTCAGACATGAGTGTTGAATCCATAATCCATTCTGACAAGTAGGTCAGATGTAAGGGCTGAGCCATTTTGTCACAGTGAGAGGATTGGTTCCCTCCATGTCAGATATGAGTGTTGAATCCGTAATCCATTCTGATGAGTAGGTCAGATGTAAGGGCTGAGCCATTCTGTCATGGTGGGAGGATTGGTTCCTTCCATGTTAGAAATGAGTGCTGAGCCATTTTGATATGACTGTAGGATTGGTTCCTACATGATCAGATATAAGGGCTATTTCCATTCTTGGAATGGAGCTACCTAGTGAGGTACCAGGAATACTTGGTCTAGGACTGAGGGCCATTCTGATATGACTGTAGGATGTCTTCCTGCATGATCTAATGTGAGTGCATGGCCATTTTGATGTGATGGATGGATGTGTTCCCACTTGATCAGATATAAGGGTTGTTGCCATTTTTGGAATGGAGCTACCTGGTGAGGTACTAGGAACCCTCAACCTGGGGTTGAGAGCCTTTCCATCATGGTTGTAGGATGTGTTCCCGCATGGGTGGATGTAAGTGCAGAGCATTTCCATCATAGCTGCAGGATGTGTTCCCACATGGGTGGATGTAAGTGTAGGGCCTTTTCATCATGGTTTCAGGATTTGTTCTCGCATGGGTGAATGTAAGTGTAGAGCCTTTTCATCATGGTTGCAGGATGTGTTCCGGCATGGGTGAATGTAAGTGCAGATCCCTTCCATCATGGTTGCAGGATGTGTTCCTGCATGGGTGGATGTAAGTGCAGAGCCCTTCCATCATGGTTGTAGGATGTTTTCCCACATGGGTGGATGTAAGTGCAGAGCTCTTTCATCATGGTTGCAGGATGTGTTCCTGCATGGCTGAAAGAGCAGAGCCTTTTTAGCATGGTTGCAGGATGTGTTCCCGCATGGCTAAATGTGAGTGCTGGGCCTTTTTGATGTGATTATAAGATTCGTTCCTACATGATTAGATGTGATTGTTCGGTGTGCATTTCTAATGAGTAGGTTAGATGTATGTGTTGTACAGGTCATTCTAACTTGCTATCAGATATAAGTGTTGAAGAAATACCTACATGGAGGCTAGGCCTACAACTAGCATGAAAACGGGCTGGCTCTGTAGAACCTCCTATGACGAGAAGAATCATGAGATAGCACCCGTGATGATCCAGTGATGATGATCTAGCAATGATGATATAGATCGAGTGATTATCCAAATCCATTAATCATGTCCAGTGATGATCTAGATCGAGTGATGATTGAGATCCAGTGATGATGATCGAGATCAAGTGATGATCCAGATCTAGTGATGATCTAGATTCAGTGATGATGATCCAGATCGAGTGATGATCCAGATCCAAATGAAGATGACTTGAATATGAAGACGACGAGAACTCAATAATGATCTAGATGATACAGAGAAGAAGACTTGTGCTGATAAATTGTGTCAAGAGAATACCTTCCTAGTTAAGAGGGAGTGTTGATGTATTTGTAACTTCAGAATGTATTCATCCATACTTCTTATGTATTTTAACCCGATGTTTATTCTAGGATTTATTTGTAATGTACTTGAGTCATGTCATACCCTGATGTTTATTCCGAGAAGTTTCTATAATGTAAACAAGTCATGTCAAGTCATTGTCGTTAACCCTCCTATTGGTCAAGGGTTAAAGTCCCCATAGTTATGAGGCCGTAGGGTTATTATACTATCCTAGAGAAGTCAACCCTAGGTAATTCATTGTAATTCGGGGCAATAGTCCCCACCATTTTGTTAAGAATAAACCTCCTTGTTGGTCGGAGGAGGCAAAGTCCCCACAAGTTGTGGGGCAATAGGGTTATTGGACACTCCTAGAGATGTCGGCTCTAGTAAGTAATTGTTAAGTGAGGCTGACATGTTGGAGTGGGTTTCAAGTGAATGGAACAATATAAATAGAGAGTGAGCCTCTCTATTTATCACACACACACTCACTCATTGGGGCGCATGAGTGAGAGGAGAAGTCGTTGGGAAAAGAGAGAGACTACAACTATCAGGAGATCATCTTTATGTTTTCGGGTTTTACTTTTGGTGCTGATTCTATCTCTAAGGAATTTTTGACGTTTTCTCCTTTACAGTTTCCCTGAGGAAAATCTTTGTGTCTCTTGTCTCTTGTGTTTTATTGTTGTGCATGTTATTCTCTCAATTAAGAACCTAAGATCATAATGCTAGCTTGAATGATAGAAATCTAACATGGTATCAGAGCTAACTTGAGAAGAATACATTGTGTAGCTGCAAAAGCTAGGGCTTATTACTTTTTGGGTCTCTCTCCATAATCCATCAGCAAAAGTATGCTAGGTTGACTCTCCATTGAAGGGCGCATCTTTCTATCGAAGCGAAGTTCGATTATGAGCATTTTCAGTTTTGGTGCGAAAAATTAGGGTTTCTTGCAGAAGAGGAATTTTTGAGTGAGCCCAGCATAGAATTTCTCTCCTCATCAAAATCGAAGTTTATAGACCTGGATCAATATTTTTGGTTGGGTGAAACTCCAGGAAAGTCAAACCCTAGTTTGACCCCGAGCTAGAAAAACCCTAAATACTAAAACTACTAACTTTTTGTACATTCGCTATATCATGAGATTGGCAAAGGATCAGGAGCTAAAACTTGACGATGTTGAAGATAAACTATTTCTTTACACTATGTCCAACATTCTACCTCACATTTTCTATATTCTAGGAGATATGATCCCTCCAATATAGGGTTCCAGCCTCTTCCAGAATTCATCCCTAAACTGGAAACCTAGGGAGAATGGCTATATATTGAGATACATAGTTCTAAATGAGATTTTTGAAGATTCTCCAGAAATGGAATGGAATTTTCTCTCTATGGTCCAAGTTTCAGACTTTGAAGATGAACCAGTGACACGTGGAAGTCTGTACAACTTCCATTAGAGGAAATTTCAACTCAAAATGGGCCTTTTAACTTTTATTCAAATATCATGTCATCATGTGTTAGCCAATGAAATTGCTTTAAATTTGAAATACCGTATAGGTATTAAACACTTTTTTAATATAAATTTGGGGATAGGTATCATTAAAAAAAACTACTTTTTTTGTTTGTATTTTTCACATATATCCCCGTCTTTTTACTCAAATTTCGATCGGGAGAGCTTGTTGGATGCGGAATTAAATTCTGCATCCAACGAGTACCCACTCTACATACTTTTGACAGACCCCTCTACCCCAAAAACAAGAAATACCTGAAAAAATGGAATGATGACATCATCATTCCATTTTTTCAGGTATTTCTTGTTTTTGGGGTAGAGGTGTCCATCAAAAGTATGCCGAGTGGGTACCCGTTGGATGTGGAATTTAATTCCGCATCCAACGAGATCTCCCTATTGAAATTTGAGTAAAAACACGGGGAGATATGTAAAAAATACAAACAAAAAAGTAGTTTTTTTCTTTTCCTCCTCCAAAATTAATAAATATTATTATATTATTTTAACTATTATTTTATTAGTTCATTTTAGGAGGCCCATTTTGAGTTGAAATTTCCTCTAATGATTGTTCTGAACAGTCTTGTAACAGTTCATCTTGAGAAAATGACCATAAGTACCAATTGGTGAAACCAATTACAATGAAACCTGTGGTTTTGTAACAGGTACATGCGAGGCTACTTTAGTGAGACATTTCAGAGACATAGGAGTCGTAATTTAAGAGATACCATAGAAATAGTAACAGGCATTTTTGTAGAAGAATTTTGAAAACTAGGGCTTCCTGTTTCGAGAGATTCCCTCCACTGTTTTCAAAAAAGGAGTACATTGGACAGCTCAAATTGAAGAGACCTATCTTTCTATCCAATCATATCTAAAATATTCCAAGTTTTAAAAATTAGGGTTTCTCTAAAAAACCCTAGATCAGCTAGCTTCAGAACCAGGACGGACACCTCAAATCGGAAAGATATAATATTTTGCTATTTTCATTTGAGGTTCTCATTTCAAAGTGATCTATCACATCAGCTTGATGATAAGCTTGGTGAAGTTGACAACTTCCAAGCATGGAAGTATTTGATCTCTCTAAATAAAATTAATTAGACACCTACATGAGTAGAGAGGTTCTAGTTCTAGAGGGAGATGAGGCTCAAAGCCTTACACAAGAAGAACGTGATCAAGGCCAAGAAGATCATTGTTGATTCAATAATGGATCACATTGTACCAAAAGTGCCTTCCCTAAAGACACCGAAGATGTTTGATTCCTTGACCAAGCTATTTGAAGGGAAGAACATACATTGGAATATGACTTTGAGAAAATAGTTGAAGAATGTGAAGATCCAAAATGCAAAGACCATATAGTCATACTTTACGGGGGTCTCTCAAATTAGAGAACAACTTGAAGCAGTAGAAGAAGAAGTGAAGAATGCAGAAGTGGTGATAGCCACCTTGAATGGCCTCCCAGGATCATGGGATTCATTCGTTCAAGGAATGTGTGCCATAAGGAAGTGATTACTTTCAGCAGACTCTGGGAAGAGCACACACAAGAATAAACTCAACTAATAATAACAGAAAAGAAGATGGGAGCAACTGAAGATCAAGCTCTCACCATTCAAAGAAGATCCCTTAAGCGATGAGGAATATGAAGAATTGAACTCTTGAAGAACCTCTTATTCACCTTAGCATTTGGATAAGAAATGATGCTATTATGAATGAAGAAGAAGATGAAGCTGAAGGATCAAGAAGGAGACTACCCATGAAACAGATAAAGATAAGTATTCAATTGTCATTTCATGATATTGTTTTGTTATTCATTTGCTTATATTCAGCTAATGTATTATGCATGATAGAATGTTTGCATTAATGAAAGTATACTACTAATATGCATGTGATGGGTAAGTAGCTCATGGTGCTATACAACTCTCCATTGCTACTTATCTAGAATGAAACCTCTTTGCTGACATATTGGATTAGTGCACAATCTCAATGTTGTCCTAGTAGAGATGGAAGGAATCTAGAAACGTTTCTGTGAGATATGGATGAATGTTGTAGTGGCTAAAGTAGTTGCATGATCATATATTTATGCATAAGAATTTCCCAATATGAATACTCCTTATGAAATGTTTCTAACCATACAAATGCATTTGACTTGTGGGAAAGATCGCATACATAATCGCCTACAAGCAAAGAAGGATGAGACTTGTCCCGAATAACAAGTTACAATAGTTCAAGATGAAGAATAATATGACGAATGCAGTGACATCATTAACGTGAAACCTTCCAAGAAGTAACCAAGAAGAAAGGAAAGACCAGTTCAAGAAGAATGATGTCTAGGTTGCAGTATTGATACCTGAATAGAAGTTCGTAGTTCCATCATGCAGTAGATGGAAACATCGTGGGATATAAGGCAAGATTTGTAGCATGAGGCTTCTCATGAAAAGAAGGCATTTACAGCAAGTGCGAATTGAAACACATACATGATGAACTTAATGAAGATCTTAACCTTTGCTACAAGGTTGAAAATGAAAGTCTATACACTAGATGGATACATAGAATATTAGTAGCATAGGAAGCTACTTGTCACTCCGATACAAAATGTTTTAGTGCATAGAGTACAGATGACAAAGGAAGTATGATGCTCCACTTCAGAGGGAGTGACTACAGAATATCTTGAGGTCAGACATGGTACGACAAGATGGATATATTACTAACTAATCTAGACTTTACTGAGAGTAAAGCGGATCCCAACCTTTGCTTCAAGGTTGAAGGAGGAAGACCAGTGATGCTCCTGTTATGTGTTGATGTACTATTTTCTAGGCATGGAGTTGTGGACAGGGGAAGTATGCAGTAGAGATCCTGAAGAGATTCGAGATGATGGACTGCATGACCACACCTATGGCATCGAAATTGAAGCCATTGAGTGTTGCTTCATTAGAGATGGTTGATGCTACGATGTATCGTCAGATGATTGGTTCCTTGATGCACCTGATGAATACAAGACCAGATATTTTCTTTGCTATGAACACATTGAGACATGTTCACCTAATGGGTGCAAAGCATGCAGTGAGGTACCTGAAGGGTACAGTTGATTATGGGATCAAATATGAGTCGAATCAGAAGAATAACCTGGAGGGTTATGTTGATTCAGATTGGGCAAGCAGTGCCATCGATAGGAAAAGCACTTCAGGGTGTTGCTTTAGTATGGGATCAGGTGTGATCTCTTGGTTTTAGTAGGAATAAATCCTGTGTGGCACTAAGTATAGCTGAAGCAGAGTATGTCACAGCTTGTTTAGCTAGTTGTGTACATAACAATATTCTGGAACCCAAGCAGAACCAAGCCAAGCAAGCGCCCGAAGAAGGATTCATGATCACTGATGCAGATGTATATGCAATTATCCAGGAATGGCACAAATAATGGCAAGGCCCAATAAATGAGCAGGTGCAACAATAAAAAAACCAAGGAGGAGAGAATTACGGAGAGGGCCAAGGAAACAAATAAGGGAATGGCCAAGGTAATGGTCACAACATTTATCAGTAGGAAGGAGAAAGAAATATCGAAGGCGACAACCAAGGAAATCATACGTCAAGCTCCAATGATGATGATGACAAGGATGATGAAGGTAAGGATGATTATTCAGATGATACTCCTACTTATGAGGAGGTGAATAAGGCCCATGAAGAGTAATGAAGCGTAGAGCAGCATCTGCATAAGAAGAGGAAAGCGAACAAGTTAGCTAACATTGTTAGCTTAGCTGAGGAGGACATAAACTTGTTGTCTGATGCCATTGCAGAGGTTGCAAAGTCTAGCTTGAAAGGATTAAGTAAGAAATAGATGTGACTGACCAACGAGCTCGCTGGGCACATCAACTAGTTGAAAGAGGCCACAAAAGAATTTAAAGCCACTGTTGAGGCGAAAACTTATGGCATGGATCCCGGTATTCTGTTAGTCACACCAAAGATGGTGTTGTTGATCAAAGTAGAAATCTAGTGGCACGCAATGGAGACAGGAACGAGAGATTTTGATGATGTTGTCAAAGGGTTTGAAACATCACATATGGACTTCTCAGAGCTCACATTGGCTGAAGTCTATGTTGTCCAGCAGGAGGCTATGATCGAGGTCCCACTTAGAGAGAATGCAGTCTCGTATCAGGAGACCAAGTAAAAAAGAAAAGAGGAAGTGCACAAGGCCCTCCTTGGAGAAAAGGAGCAAGAAATTATGGACCAGGAACAGAGCAGACTTACACTCACTGAAGCCATCAAAATCGTGATCATAGAGTTCCTACCAAAAGTAGGTCAAGAAGATGAAGACCCAATCGCCAAGGTTGGTCAACTCTCTAGGATGGTGGGATATCTCGGGAAGCAAGTGGAGGAGCTACAAGCAAGGAAGGTACCAAGCATGCCTCCTGAGGTGCTTGAAGAACAAAAAAAAGAAGCATCTGAGGCTCTTACGAGGATAAGTGAGGGAGAAAAACTCTACACTGATGCATTTGAAGTCGTTTCCATGATATGGGAAGTGCTTCTAGAGGATGATTTCGGGGAAAATATCAAGGAAAATTTGTGACAAGCTGATGAGGAAATCAGCGCAGCAAGGGAAGAGATGAAGAAGCTTTCGCTTAAGGAGAAGGTGACAAAGATGGCTGACATCAAGTAGCTCCAATAGGAATTCCAAGGTCTCCATGACCAAGAGAGGACTGGGAATAAGGAAGTAGTTGTGCACCATTCAGAAGCGGCACAAGTGACAGGGATTATTCAGCTTATATAGCAGAAGCTTCAGCATATCACGTAGTCACTAGAGGCAGGACTGTTGGAACACATCAGTTCCAACCATGTGGAATAGTTGGCCTAGCCGATGAAGGAAGTAATAGAGGAAGTTTCCAAGGTGCAACAAATTTTGAAGGAATTTCATGACAAGGTTGGTCCTATCACACAGCCTGAGCCAGAGGCTTTAGTTTTGTGAAAACTCATAATTTTGTAGAGATATCCCTTTTCTATTAGTCGCTCGGGATGAGCCACATGTCATTGTTGGGGGGCTATTGGGACAGGAAAAGTGCACAAGGAAGAATCTGATGTGCAAGTGAAAGAGGAAAAGAGGGCACGTAACCGGAGAAAATGAGGTAAAGGAAGAAGTGCGAGCATAGAGCAGAATAAGCTGCGATGAGGAAGGCATATTCAAGTAGGTGGAAGAGGTAGGTAGAAGAGTTAAATTGGAATAGGTACAAACCAGTGGAAGACTATAGAAGGATGAACCGGCAGAAGGCTAAAGGACGGTTTTGCGGCTAGTTATGACTAGTATAGAAGGTTGAAAGACGTTTCTATGACTAGAAAAGGTTGTGGTTAATGTCATGCAGGACTTTCGCATCTAGGTTTGGGTTTGTCATCAATGTAATTGTAGATATTTTGTAGCTACTTGCATCTGTAATAACTGAGTAGTACAAATTCGACCCTGCGTGGTCTTGTAAATACTATAAATAGGAGGAACTCGCTTGGTAGAGGGGTTCTCTCAGTTATCCTTGTTCAAGAAGCTAGTCATTCCAAGTTTTGTTCAATTTAATTTGTTATTGAATTAGAGAGTATTCTAGTAGAAGTAGAAGGTTGTTGAGCCACGGATCTTATTGCTGAGTGCATAGATCGCTAGTAGTAGAAGGAATCTGTAGCTGAGTGCACATATAGTAAAGTAGAAGAGTTGATTGAGGATGTGTGTGGATCAGTAGGAGTGTTAGATTTTTATCATTCAAGCTATAATTATGATCTTAGGATCTTATCTGAGAGAATAACATGCACAACAATAAAACACAAGAGACAAGAGACACAAAGAATTTTCCTAGAGGAAATCATAAAGGAGAAAACCTCAAAACTTCCTCAGAGATAGAATGAGCACCAATAGCAACAGTAAAACCTGAAAACATAAATATGATCGTCATAGCTTCTGTCTCTCTCTCTCACTTGAGAGAACTACTTCTCTCTCACTCATGCGCCCCAATGAGTGAATGTGTGTGTGATAAATAGAGAGTCTCACTCTCTATTTATATTCTTTTGCTCACTTAATGTCCACTTTAACATGTCAACCCCACTTAACAATTACTTACTAGAGCCGAAATCTCTAGAAGAGTATAATAACCCTAGTGCCCCACAATTGTGGGGACTATTGCCCCAACTTACAATGGAGGGTTAACCTTAATGACTTTACATGACTTGTTTACATTATTGAATCTCCTGATCGGGACATCAGGGCATGACATGAATCAATTACATTATAGATACTTCATGAAATAAACATCGGGGTACAATACATAAGATATACAAGTGAATACATTCTGAAGTTACAAATACATCAACACTCCCTCTTAACTAGGAAGGTATTCTCTCGACACAATTTATCAGCACAAGTCTTCTTCTCTGTATCATCTAGATCATCATCAAGTCATCTTCGTCTTCAAGTCATCTTCATCTTCAATTCATCTTCATTGTCAAGTCATATTAATCATCAAGTCATCTTCATTGCCAAGTAATATTCATAAAGTCTGGATCATCATTGGATCTGGATCATCACTTGATCTGAATTGTCACTGCTAGATCATCAAGTCTAGATCATCACTTGATCTGGATCATCACTGTTGGATCATCATCAAGTCTAGATCATCACCTGATCTGGATCGTCACTGCTGGATCATCATCAAGTCTGGATCATCACTTGATCTGGATCGTCACTGCTGGATCACCATCAAGTCTGGATCATCACTTGATCTAGATCATCATCAAAGCTAGATCATCATTGAACCATCATCATCATTACTACTTCTGCTATCTCAATCAAATGGTGTTATATTTTCATTCTTCTTGTCACAGGAAGTTCTACAGAGCTAGCCCTTTTTCATGCTGGTTGTAGGCCTAGCCTTCATGTAGGTCTTCAACACTTATATCTAACCCTAAGTCAGAATGGCCTGACTAGCTCTTACATCTGACCTCATCTTGTCAGAAAGGCACACCCAGCACTCACATTTGACCTCATCTTGTCAAAAAGGCCCAGCACTCACATCTGACCATGTGTAAATACATCGTGCTAGAATGGCTTAGCACTTATATCCAACCATGCATGAACACACTGCATCGGAAGGTCTCTGCACTTACATCCAACCATGTGCAAACACACCACATCAGAAGGGCTTTACACTTACATCCGACCATGTGCGAACACACCCCATCAGAAGGGCTCTGCACTTACATCCGACCATGTGCAAACACACTGCATCAGAAGGGAACTGCAATTACATCTGACCATGTGTGAACACACCGCATCAGAATGGATCTCAGTCCCAAATTGAGGATTCCTAGTAACTGACCAGGTGCCTCCATTCTCCCAGGGAATGGCATCAGCCCTTATATCTGATCAAGTGGGAACACATCCCTTAATCACATCAGAATGGACCTGCACTTATATTTGATCATGTGAGACTACATCCCTCAGTCATATCAGAATGGCCCTCAGTCCTAGACTGAGTATTCTTGGTAACTGACCAGGTGCCTCCATTCTTCTAGAGAATGGTATCTCAACACCAAGCTGAGTATTCCTGGTAACTAACCAGGTGCCTCCATTCCAAGAATGGCATTCAACACTTAGATCTCATCATGTAGGAACCAGTCCTACAGTCACAATAGAATGGCTAAGAACTGACATCTGACATGGAAGGAACCAATCCTCTTACCATGACAGAATGGATCATCCCTTAAATTTGATCAAGGAAGGAACCTAATACTCTCACCATGTCAGAATGTCTCTAGGTCTCATCATTTCCCCTTGGAGGGAAACACAATCTAGAGAACACCAAGCTTCTCTCTGAAGTATTCAAACTTCACTCTGGCCAATGGCTTCATCAACACATCAGCTATCTATTCGGCCATCGCAACATATTGGAGCTTCACTGCTCCTCTATGCACCATATCCCTGATATAGTGATACTTGCTCTTGATATGCTTCAACTTGTCATGGAACACTAGGTTCTCCGACAACTTCACACAACTCTGGTTGTCACAATATATACAAGTAGCATCTAGCTAGAGATCAAATAAATCAGACAGTATATTTCTCAGCCACACTACCTCAAAACTAACTAAACAAGCCGTGACATACTTTTCTTCAGCTGTACTCAGTGCCACACAGGACTGCTTCCTGCTAAACCAAGAGATCATACCTGATCCCATACTGAAGCATCATCTTGAAGTGCTCTTCCTATCGATGGCACTACCTGCCCAATCTGAATCAACATAACCCTCCAAGTTAATCTTCTGATTCACCTCATACTTGAGCCCATAATCAACTGTACCCTTTAGGTACCTCACTACATGCTTTGCAACCATCAGGTAAACATGTCTCAATGTGTTCACAGCAAAGCAAATATCTGGTCTCATATTTGTCAGGTACATCAAGGAACAAATCATCTAACGATACATCATGGCATCAACCAACTCTGATGAAGAAACACTCAATAGCTTCAAGTTCGATGCCATAGGTGTGGTCATGGCCTTGCAGTACATCATCTTAAGAATCTTCAGGATCTCTACTGCATACTTCCCTTGTCCACGCCTCCATGCCTAGAATGTAGCACATCATCCCCAAGTCCTTCATCGAGAACTCGGCAGCAAGTCTTCTTCTTGCAAATTTAATGAGTTCCACTTTTCTGTCAGGAACAAGTAATTGACATATAACAGGAGCATCACTAGTCTTCCGCCTGTTGAATTTTCATATGCTTATCTAATACATCAGTATTCATTTCATTTTCATAACAAAAGCATATAAGCAGGATCACTAAAAGAAACAGAATCACAAGAACAACATAAATTTATCCTGGGAAAACCCTAAAGGGAAAAACCCAGCAAAAGCTTCCTCAATATAGATGCCCCAAAAAGATAAAAGACAAAAGATAAAACTAGCAAGGAGATCAAAGCCTGATCCTCCTCCTTCTCTAACTACTTCTCTCCTCCACTAATGCGCTACACAAGTGAGAGTGTGTGTCACAAATGAGGAGCACCACACCTCTATTTATATTCATCCGTTCACTTTAACTAACTCATTCGACACGTAGGCTCGAGTTACACATGTAGGTTCAAGTAACCACACTGGGGTGCTAATGACCCACCTTTACAATTAGAGGGGACTACCTCATGACTCTTATTAGTTCTTCCGATTAGAAGCATCAGGGTACAAAGTAATACAAGTGGTTCTCCCGGTAGGATCATCGGGGACCACAAAAGATACATATAGAATATTCTTCGAAGTTACAATATTTCAACACTCCCCCTTAATGAGAAGGGTATTCTACAACAACATCAACAACAGCAATAGTAGGAGAGGGATAGAGGACATCATCAACATCATCAGGGTAACACATCTATAAATCATTGGAAGATTTTCAACATCATCTAGTCTTCGTCTTCAATCTTTAGTCTTCATCTTCATCAGTACTTTGACCGCTCGATCAACAACATCTTCTTCAACACTTTGACCTTTCGATTAGCAACATCATCTTCAACACTTTAACCTTTATATCAGAAACATCTTCTTCAGCACTTTGGCCTTTTGATCAGCAACAACATCATCAGCATACTTTGATCTTTCAATCAGACTCATCATTATTATCAGCCTCTAATATTTCGATCATAACCATCATCAACCGAACATCATCATACTATAACATCAACTCATTATCATATTCTGATCTTTTGATCAGTATGTCATCATCATCATACATTGATAATACGGCATCATCATCATCAGGATCTCATCATCATCACATTCTGATCTTTTGATCAGAAACATCATCATCATCATCGCATTCTGATCTTTCAATCAGAAAACATCATCATCAGCAACTTCTGATCTTTCGATTAGAGAAACATCATCATCATCATATTATGATCTTTTAATCAGAGAACATCATCATCATCAGCAACAGCATCATCATCATATTCTAATCTTTCAATCAGAGAACATCATCATTAGCAGCAACTTCTGATCTTTCGATCAGAGAACATCATCATCATCAGCAACATCTGATCTTTCGATCAGAAACATCATCATCATCATAAAAACATAAAAACATCAACATGATCCTTCCTTTCAGAATTACGGGATTTGGGTCTTTACGGAGTTACCAATGATCCTTCCTTTCAGAATTATGGGATTTAGGTCTTTACGGAGTTACTAAGGATCCTTCCTTTCGGAATTACGGGATTTAGGTCTTTACGGAGTTACTAACAATCCTTCCTTTCGAAATTATGGGATTAACACATTTGTGGAACTCATACAATCCTTCCTATTGGAATTATGGGATCAACACATCTCTGTAACCTAGACAATCCTTCCTATTGGAATTACGGGATCAATTCAATGATCCTTCCTTTCATAATTACGGGATTTAGGTCTTTACGGAGTTACTAACGATCCTTCCTTTCGAAATTACGGGATCAACATAGATGTGGAACTCAGACAATCCTTCCTATTGGAATTACGGGATCAACACATCTGTGGGACTCAAACAATCCTTCCTCTTGGAATTATGGGATCAATTCAATGATCCTTCCTTTCGGAATTATGGGATTTAGGTCTTTACGGAGTTACTAATGATCCTTCCTTTCGGAATTATGGGATCAACACAGATGTGGAACTCAGACAATCCTTCCTCTAGGAATTACAGGATCAACACACGTTCTCGAGTACCGAATTCACCGTATCTGTTCTGAACCGAAGTTCAAGGATGATACAATCCTACCACATTCACGAGGACCGAGATCTCCAGATACATTTTGAACCGAGGTTCAGGGATGATGCAATCCACCACTTTCATGGGGGCCGAGACCTCTGAATACATTTTGAACCGAGGTTCAGGAATGATGCAATCCACCACTTTCACAGGGGCCGAGACCTCCGGATACATTTTGAACTGAGGTTCAAGGATGATGCAATCCACCACTTTCATGGGGTCCGAGACCTCCAAATACATTTTGAACCGAAGTTCAGGGATGATGCAATCCTACCACATTCACGGGGGCCGAGACCTCTGGATACATTTTGAACAGAAGTTCAAGGATGATGCAATCCCACCACATTCACAGGGACCGAGGTTATCAGATCACTTTTGGATAGATGTCTCGGGATGATACAATCCCTCTTCATTCTCGAAGACCGAGGTCTTCAGGTCACTTTTTGGCAAGTGCCCAAGGATGATACAATCCCACCACATTCTCGATGATAGAAGTCACCAGATCACTTCCCAGGATGATACAATCCCTCTTCATTCTCAAAGACCGAGATATCTGGGTCACTTTAGGGAAAGTGTCCAGGGATGATAGAATCCCACTGCAACATCAATACTCCCCCTTTCGAGGAAGGTCTTTATAAACCACACCAATCTTGTCTTGAAAGTGTTCAAACTTTACCCGAGACAGAGGCTTTGTCAGCGCATCATCATCTAAACCATCTTCATCTACATCTTCAGTATGTGAATACTGAACTATCACCATCTGTATCTAAAAGCATCATCAGGTCACCATCATCTGCATCTACAGTATGTAAATACTGAAACATCATCATCTGCATCTTCACTCGTTCGTAGAAATACTGGATTTTTATGTGTTACAATGGAACACAGGGTTCTCTGTCATCACAAATCTGGTTATCACATAGAATCATTGTAGTATCTATATTTAGGTCAAAGAGACCTGATATCGGCTTCTGAAGCCATATGGCTTCACAACTTAGCAGAGCAACCTGCTATGTGTTCTACTCCAGCCATGCTAAGAGAGACATTGGATTGTTTCCTACTAAACCATGCACTCATAGTAGATCCCAGAATATAACATCCACCTGAAGTTCTTTTCTTGTCTGAGATACTTCCATCCCAATATGCATCTGTGTAGTCATACAATCTATACTCATGGATACCATCATAGTATAGACCAAAGTCTATAGTCCCTTTCAAATATCTCATCACATGTTTTGCAGCTACTAGGTGAACCCGTCTTGGTTGAACAAGATATTGACTTAAGGTGTTCACAGCAAAACAAATGTCTAGTCTGGTATTTGTTAAGTACATCAATGACCCAATGATCTATCTATAGTGAGTCACATCCACTAACTTTGATGAGTCATCAGCTAAGAGCTTCAGGTTTGAATCCATGGGAGTAGCCATGGCTTTGCATTCCAACATATTGAATCTCTTCAATATCTCTGCTGCATACTTTCCTTGGTTGAGAAAGATTCCTTCTGAACTTTGCCATACTTCCAGACCTAGGAAACAATGCATTAACCCAAGTTCTTTCATCTCAAATTCTTCTGCTAGTTTCTTCTTGATTTCTACAATATGTTTCTCATTCCCTGTCACGAATAAGTCATACGCATATAGTATGACAGGTTCATCTTATACAACCTTGTAGTAAAGGTTAGGATTGACTTTACTCTTTGCAAAGCCCATGCTCATCAAGAAACTATCTATTCTTCCATACCAAGCTCTGGGAGCTTGCTTCAGGCCATAGAGGGCCTTCTTCATCTTGCATATGTGAGACCATCTGTCTTCAACTTCAAATCCTTATGACTATTCAATGTAAAAATCTTCCTCAATCATACCATTAAGGAAGGTTGTTTTCACATCCATCTAGTGTAAGTCCCACTTCATCATGGATGCAAGTACCATGATAGCTCTAATCGAAGTATACCGTGCTACTGGGGAAAATGTCTCTTCATAGTCAATTCCCTCTTTCTGAGAGAAACCTCTGGCAACAAATATTGCTTTATACTTCTCAATACTTTCGTCAGCTGCATGCTTTATTTTGCATATCCATTTGGAGGATACTATACTCTTTCCTTCTGGTTTGGGAACTATATCCCAAACATCATTCTAGTATTCTTTCATCATAACATCTTCCATGAGTTCATCTTGTTGGGTCATCAACATATCCTAGTCTTCTGCATTCAACCTTGAAGGTTGGAACCCACTTTACTCTTGGTAAAGTCTTGATCCAGCAGGAAGTTGTCCATCATGTCATACCATGTCAAACTTAGATATCTTCTGTAGTCACTCCCCCTGAAGTGGAATATCATCTTCCTTCTTCATTCTATACAGGTGGTTCTATGCTTGATATATACTTGTCAATGGAGTATGTCATGTCATAGTCTATTCTTCCTGAGGCAAATCATGAACCTTGCTCTGTACACTTGTTCTTTTAGATCCATATGGAAGATACTACGTACTTCCCCTTATGTCTCGAAATCATATCGTATACATCATTCCCCATGATCAATTGTTATTCTTTTATCATAGCTTCTTTCATAGCATTCTTTTCTTCATCTTGAGTTATCTTTTGTACCCATTGTGGTATTCATCCTTCGAGGTGGATCTATCGCTCTCTGAAGCTCTTTCTTCCGTCATGGTGTCTCTGACCCTGGGAGCTTCAGATTCATGTTTATTGGAGTGAATCTTGAATTTTCATCACTTGTTCTTCGAAACAAGTCTCATCCTTCTTTTCTTGTGCATCATGCAACTGTTTAGCCAATATAACACTCATCGATATCTCACGGAAACATTTCTAGATTCCTTCTATCTTTACCAGGACAACATTGATATTGTGCACTAATCCAATATGTCAGCAAAGAGGTTTCATTCTAGATAAGTAGCAATGGAGATTTGTATAGCACCATGAGCTACTCACCCATCACATGCATATTAGTAGTATGTAGTCATTAATGCAAACAATCTCTCATGCATAACACATCAAACTGAATATAATCAAATGCATAAAAAAACAATATCATTAAATGGCAATTGAATACTTATCTTTTGTTTGTTTCGTGGGTAGACTCCTTCTTGATCGTTCTGCTTTATCATATTCTTCATTCATTAAATCACCATTGGTTATCCAAATGATAAGATGGATAAGAGTTTCATCAAGAATTGAGTTCTTCATATTCCTCATTGCTTGAGGGATCTTCTTTGAATGGTGAGAGCTTGATATTCAATTGCTCCCATATTCTTCTTCTCTTATTATGAGTTGAGCTGAAAGAAATTACTTCCTTCTGGAATACATTCTTCACATGAATGAATCCCATGATCATGGGAGGCCATTCAAGGTGGCTATCACCACTTCTGCATTCTCCACTTCTTCTTCTACTGCTTCAAGTTGTTTTGCATTCTGGATCTTCACATTCTTCAACTGTTTTCTCAAAGCCATCTTCTGATTTAAGTTCTTATCTTCAAATAGCTTAATCAAGGAATCAAACATCTTCGGTGTCTTTAGGGAAGACACTTGTGGTACAAGTTGATCTGTGATTGAATCAACAATGATCTTCTTGGCCTTGATCAAGTTCTTCTTGTGTAAAGCTTTGAGAAACCCTAATTTTCAAAACTTAGAATCTTTTAGATCTGATTGGATAGAAAGATATATCTCTTTAATTGGAGCTGTCCAATGTACTCCTTTTCTGAAAACAATGGAGGGAAGCTCCCGGAATAGAAAGCCCTAGTTTTCCAATTTCTTCTGCATAAATGTCTATCACTGTTTCTATGATATCTCCAAAATTACTACTCCTCTGTGTCTTAAATTTCGTACTGCGGTAACTTATCATGTCCCTGATCCAACACCATAAGTTTCATCAGAATTGGTGTCACCAATTGGGATTTATGATCATTTTCCCAAGGTGACCTCTTACAGGACTGTTCAGAACAACGAAGTTGTACGGTTTGCCACGTGTCACATTTTCGTCTTCTGGTTCTGAACTTCATACCATGGAAATTAAATTCCATTGTATTTTTGGAAAATATATAGGAATTCAATTTGGATCTCTGTAGCCCAAGCTATAGAAATTTTCCCCAGGTGTCCTGTTTAGGGATGAATTCTGGAAGAGGATAGAACCCTAACTTGGAGGGATCATATCTCCCAAAATACAGTGAATCTGAGGCTGAAGTTTGGATACAGTGTACATCCATATTTTATATTTGGCCTCTACAATTTTCAGCACTTGAACCTTTAGAAATATTGGGATATAGCGAATGTACCAAAACTTAGCAGGTTTAGTATTTAGGGTTTTTCTAGCTCGGGGTCAAACTAGGGTTTGACTTTCTTGGAGTTTCACCCAACCAAAAATATTGATTCAGGTATCTAAACTTCGATTTTGATGATGAGAGCAATCCTATGCCAGACTCACTCAAAAATTCCTCTTCAGCAAGAATCCCTAATTTCTTCCGGGGAGAAAGAGAGGGCTATTTTTCCTTGTGAAAGCTGTCCTATTCAGGGTGGCTCTGATACCATGTTGAATTTTCATATGCTTAGCTAATACATCAGTATTCATTTCATTTTCATAACAAAATCATATAAGCAGGATCACTGAAAGAAACAGAATCACAAGAACAACACAAATTTATCCTGGGAAAACCCTAAAGGGAAAGCCCAGCAAAAGCTTCCTCAATATAGATGCCCCAAAAAGATAAAGGACAAAAGATAAAACTAGCAAGGAGATCAAAGCCTGATCCTCCTCCTTCTCCAGCTACTTCTCTCCTCCACTAATGCACTACACAAGTGAGAGTGTGTGTCACAAATGAGGAGCACCACACCTCTATTTATATTCATATGTTCACTTTAACTAACTCATTTGACACGTAGGCTCGAGTTACACATGTAGGCTCAAGTAACCACACTGGGGTGCTAATGACCCACCTTTATAATTAGAGGGGAATACCTCATGACTCTTATTAGTTCTTCCAATTATAAGCATCAGGGTACAAATTGATACAAGTGGTTCTCTTGGTAGGATCATCGTGGACCACAAAAGATACATATAGAATATTCTTCGAAGTTACAATATTTCAACACCACCTTGAACCGTGAAGCAAAGGTTGGAATCCTCTTTACTCTTAGTAAATCCTAGATTCATCAGTAATCTGACCATCCTGTCGTACCATGTCAAAACTTAGGATATTCTGCAATCACTCCCTCTAAAGTGGAGAATCATTCTTCCTCTGTCTTTCGTACTCTATGCACTAAATTTTTTTGTATCGGAGTGACAAGTAGCTAACTCTACTACTAAAATTCTATGTATCCATCTAGGATTATTGGATACCAAGATCCTCTATCTTGAACTTTTTCAAAATTTCTCCTCGCACCCATCTGTGAGCTTGTCATCCTCTATATACTTTCATCTTCAACCTTGTAGAAAAGGTTCAGGTCTTCATCAAGCTCCTCATGTAGGTGTTGTCCCATGGGTGTCTTCTGAGCTCGTACAAGGTCTTCTTTAATTTGCACACATGATTCTACCTGTCATGTGTATTTCTACTCACTTCAAATGTCTCTTCATCATCTATGCCTCGTGCTATGAATCTTTCCTTGCATTCCACGATGTTTCCATCTCCTACATGATGGAACTATGAACTTCCCTTAACGTATCGATATTGTATCCTAAACATCATTCTTATTGAACTGGTCTTCCCTTTCTTCTTGGTTACTTCTTCATAGCTGGAAGGTTCTACATCAATGATGTCACTACATTCATCATATTATTCTTCATCTTGAACTGTCGTCACTTGTTCTTTGGAACAAGTCTCATCCTTCTTTGCTTGTAGGCAATTTTATGCAATCTTTCCTACAAGTCAAATGCTTTAGTTGTATAAAATCAATGTTTCAAAAAATGGAATTGAGCTCTGCAAATGGTCGGTGGATGATTGAAGGTTTCTCAAAGTCTGTGTAGGTCGGTGGAGCCCCATCAGCAAAAATCGAGATGGTTCCTTCTCCTCCTCGGGGGAAGAGGGACTGTGGGAGCCCGAAAGATGTGGAGGTAGAGACAGCCACAATGGGATCAGATAAGGACAAAGGAAAAATAGTATTCAATGCCCAAAAAAATGCCAAAGATGGGGAAGGATGTAGTGGAACAAGAAAACAGGAAGTCATTAATCAAGGTACAAGAAGGACAGGACAGAGTGTCCCAAAATCTAATACGGTCCCTTGACTAAAGATCAAGTCAGACAGAGTCAGGGAGGAGATTCAATACATGAAGGAAAGGGCCCTCATAGGAAAATTTGTGGGGATCTGGCCCACCCAAAAGATGTTGGTGGGATGGATAAACTCAACATGGAAGACACACCTCTCTTACGCTCCTTCCTTCAAAACAATGCAATGGTTAATGTGGCGGAATTCTGGGATCATAACATTGCAGACCAGAGGGTCAGAAGATGGAAGGACAAGCGATGGTGGCAATACAAGGCACCAGGGGAAGACTTAGGTAACTTCCTAGATGAGCTCTCCAGGAAAAAATTCCCCCTAAGTATGGAACCAGATAAGCTCAGGTGGGGGTACTCAACCTCAGACAATTTCAATCCAAAAGAAGCCATAGGTTTGTTAACAGAAACCCTCAATGTTATCCCAGAAGCTAAATGGATTAAAATATGGAAGGGCAAGTGGTGGCCCAAGGTTTCAATTTTTTGCTGGATGGCTATTAAGCACTGCATCCTAACCTGGGACAACTTACAGGTCAGAGGTTTTATTGGGCCATCCCACTGTTGCATGTGCGAGGAGAAGGTTGAGACTATTAATCACTTGCTGGACGAATGCAGGGTTGTTAATTCCTTATGGGAGAGGGGGGAAACCATCTTTAGAAGAGACCACAGACACAAGGGAAGACCAAACCTAACCATTGTAGAGTGGCCCACAAATAGCTTCAAAAATAAAATTGTGAATCGTTTATGGGAACTTTTCCCTGGCTTCACAATCTGGGAAATATGGAAGACAAGAAACAAACAAATATTTGAGAACAAATCTAGGAAACCCGAGGAGATGTGGAACTCCATTGTAATCCATATGAAAGAAACTATAACACTGCAATCTTGATTGTAGGAATAATTCAGTGCAGAAAGTAATGAGTGGACTATTTTGCAGGCTTTTGGGGTAGAAGAATTACCTCCAGACCATTCAATTGCTCACCCAAGGCCATTGCACGTCTCCAGTCCACTGCTCTGGATCCCTCCTCCCTTTGGAACCTTCAAACTCAATTTCAATGGTGCTACTAAAGGTAATCTAGGACCAGCTGGATATGGAGGCATAATTCAGAACTCGAAGGGCTGCATCCTCAGCCTGTTCTGGGGCTCAATAGGGACTAACATGAACAACATGGCTAAGCTAGAAGGGCTAATCAATGGCCTGACCTGGGCTAAGAAAACAGGTAAACTACCACTGGTGGTGGAAGGGGATTCCCAAATAATTATCAACACGGCTCGCAAACTCCAAATAGGATCCCTCATGACCCAAGTTTCCAAAAAAATGGAGACGGGAGAGCAGATTATCAGTCCTCCAACAGATCCTCATAAGAGAGGAAGCCTTTTTGCTAACTCACGTCAAGCGGGAAGGGAACAGGGTGGCAGATGCCATGGCTAATTTAGGAGTGGAGAGTGATTTTTCCTTTCATGTAGAGATTAAGGAGGATGAAGGAACAACTCCGCAAATATGGAGTGGTTGTTCCAAGGTGGCGGAGGAAGACGTGAGGAAAAATGAACCATGCTATGCATGCGAATGACAGGTTGCCCTGATCTAAGGGGAGGTCCAAATATGGAGTGCCATCATCTCAGTAGGGCCCACCTTAGCTGGATTGACGACTGTGGCTAGACAAGGGAGGCATCGACCGCCAGCTGGGGATCAGTGAGGTATGTCTCATCTTACGACATTTCTGCCCTAACACGTGGATATTTTCCATTTTTCGATGCTCAACACGCGGCTGGGGTACGATGCATGTGGTTCCAACACATGACAGCCTCCATAATGGATGGAATGATCAACTTCACAATCACTATGAGGGTTTCCATAAAGACGGTCTCATGGGAACAAGAGAAGTTAGAGGAGTGGGTACTGCTCTTGACAGGGAGCTTTACGGTCTGGAATCTATGAAGGAGGGTCATATCCATTGGCATGTGGTAAAACATGAAGTCATGAATCACTCACAGAGGATGAGATATCATCCCGATCGTGATGAGCTGTAGAGCATCATGACATGTTTAGGGATAGTAAAGGCAGGGGATCGCAGGGGCAGATCCTCGGCAGTGGAAATTCCTATTTATATCCATTCGTCGAATGCTCTATTCACTCCCATAACTCATTTCTCCCTCATGTTTCTATCTTCTACTTATTTGAAAAAATGTGCAATGCCCAGACTGTGGAGGGTAAGATCCAGAGCAAGAGGCCATAATCGAGGGAGCAATCTCAATGAGGCCTCTGCTGATGCTGAGGCAAAGCCAATGCCCCAAGATACTGCTCCTTTTAATTGGGGTGACCAATACTTTTCTAAAACACCCTCGGTGTCGATGACTACATTTCTATCATGGAAATTGATCTCCTCAGGGAGTTTGAAATGATCATGGGATGCCCTCTGGTCCCCAACCCATTCTGTTCTACACACATCTTGCTTTCCCATGACATACAAGCCAAAATTCAAACAGCACAAGGCATCTGTGAGGCTTTGGAATCCATTCACCGAGGAAAGCGTGACAGGCTTCTGCCTTCTAGAATAGATCACATAGAACATGCTAACAAACCCTGAATCCATGCCCGAGAATCTAGGGAACACTCCAGTTAACTCTCCAGCCACGCATCCTCAAGGAGGAGTTTCCAGGCAATCTTCCCAGCGATACTGCAGTTAGTTGGTTCTACATTCTAAAGGTAGCTGGCGCTTGGTTAGGCATGCGGAATATTCCCATGCCTCAATATTTGATCTTTTGATTGTTTTCAACTTCTATCTTTGTCAAAGTCCTTAGTGCCAATCTGCTTTCCTCTGGGTTTATGATAGGCATCTTTACTGTTTGGTAGGAAGTTAGTGGTCAGCTTGGGATATAGAGATTTTTGTCTCCTGTGTTTTGAGAACCAGGCATCTTCAAGCCTGCTTCTCCTTTTTTTTCTATAAGCAGCATTTGTCTTTTTGGGCTGAAGGTCATGTTTTATCGACCAGTGGATCAGCCTCTCTTTGTAACTTTTTTGTACCATAATAGAATCTCTTACTTACAAAAAAAAATGTATTAGTTGTATGGTTAGAAACATTTCATAACGAATATTCATAATGGAAAGTTCTTATGCATAAATATATGATCATGCAACTATTTTGGCCAATACAACATTCATCCATATCTCACAGAAACATTCTAGATTCCTTCCATCTCTACCAGGACAACATTGTGATCATGTACTAATCCAATATTTCAGCAAAGAGGTTTCATTCTAGATAAGTAGAAATGGAGAGTTTTATAGCACCATGAGCTACTTACCCATCACATGCATATTACTAGTATACTGTCATTAATGCAAACATTCTATCATGCATAATACATTAACTGAATATAAACAAATGCATAACAAAACAATATCATTAAATGACAATTGAATACTTATCTTTATTTGTTTTTTGGGTAGACTCCTTCTTTAGCCTTCATCTTCATTATATTCTTCATTCATCACTTATTCTTCTACTGCTACAAGTTGTTCTTTGATTTGAGAGACCCATGTAAAGTATGACTGTATGGTCTCTGCATTCTGGATCTTCACATTCTTCAACTGGATTCTTAAGGTCATCTTCTGATTTATGTTCTTCCCTTCAAATAGCTTGGTCAAGGAATTAAACATCTCTTTTGGTGTCTTTAGGGAAGACACTTGTGGTACAAGTTGATCCGTGACTGAATCACCAATGATCTTTTTGGCCTTGACCAATTTCTTCTTGTGTAAGGCTTTTAGCCTCATCTCCCTCTGGAACTGGAACCTCTCTACTCATGTAGGTGTCCAATTCATTTTCTTCAGAGAGATCATATACTTCCATCCTTGGAAGTTTTCAAATTCACCAATCTTATCATCAATCTCATGTGATAGATCACTTTGAAATTAGAACCTCAAATGAAAATAGCAAAAGATTAGATCTTACTGATTTGAGGTGTCTGTCCTGGTTCCAGAGTTGGATGATCTAGGGTTTGTCAGAGAAACCCTAATTTTTAAAACTTGGAATATTTCAGATCTGATTGGATAGAAATATATATCTCTTCAAGGTGATCTTTCCAATGTACTCCTTTTCTAAAAACAGTGGAGGGAAGCTCTCGGAATAGGAAAGGTCCTGGTTTTCCAATTTCTTCTACAGAAATTCCTGATACTGTTTCTATGGTATCTCTGAAATTAATGCTCTTCTATGTCTAAACATTTTCACTAAGGTAGCCTCGCTTGTCCCTTTTCCAATGCCATAGGTTTCATCATAATTGGTTTCACCAATCGGGACTTATGAGCATTTTCCCAAGGTGACCCGTTTCAGGACTGTTCAGCATAGCGAAGTTGTACGAACTTCCACATGTCACTGTTTATTCTTCTGGGTTTAAAACTTGGACCACAGAAAGTAATGTCTGTTCCCTTTCTATAAAATATTCAGAAATTTCATTTGGAACTTTGTATCCCAAGATATAGCAATTCTCCACAGGTGTCCTGTTTAGGGATGAATCCTGGAAGAGGCTGGAACCCTAACGTGGAGGGATCATATATCCTATAGTATAGTGAATATGAGGCTGAATTTTGGACACAGTGTAAATCAATATTTTATATTTGTCCTGTGGATGTTTCAGCTCTTGATCCTTCTCCAATCCTAATATATAGTGAATGTACCAAAACTTATCGGTTTTATTATTTTAGGGTTTTTCTAGCTAGGGGTCAGACTAAGGTTTGAATTTCCTAGATTTACACCCAACCAAAACTCTTGACCCAGGTCTCTAAAATTTGATTTTGATGAGGAGATAAATCCTATGCTGGGCTCACTCAAAATCCTCTCTTCCATAAGGAGCCCTAATTTCCCACACCAAAAACTGAAAATGTCCAGAATCGAATTTCGCTTCAACAGAAAGATGCGCCCTTCAATGGAGAGTCATCCTAGCATACTTTTGCTGATGGATTGTGGAGAAAGACCCAAAAAGTAAGAATACCTAGATTCTGTGGCTGCGCAATTTATTATTATCAGGTTAGCTCTGATACCATGTTATATTTTTATCATTCAAGCTAGCATTATGATCTTAGGATCTTATCTGAGAGAATAACATGCACAGCAATAAAACAAAAAAGACAAGAGACACAAATAATTCTCCTCAGGGAAACCATAAAGGAGAAAACCCCTCAACTTCCTCAGAGATAGGATGAGCACCAATAGCAGCAGTAAAACCTGAAAACATAAAGATGATATCCACAACTTTTTTCTCTCTCTCTCACTTGAGAGAACTACTTCTCTCTCACTCATGCGCCCCAATGAGTGAGTGTGTGTGTGATAAATAAAGAGTCTCACTCTTTATTTATATTCTTTCATTCACTTAATGTCCA
This sequence comes from Pseudotsuga menziesii, assembly GCA_001517045.1. Classification (NCBI taxonomy): domain Eukaryota; kingdom Viridiplantae; phylum Streptophyta; class Pinopsida; order Pinales; family Pinaceae; genus Pseudotsuga; species Pseudotsuga menziesii. The sequence goes on along the minus strand of LPNX010903951.1, from coordinate 31,232 downwards.
CTTTAACATGTTGGCCCCACTTAACAATTACTTACTAGAGCTGACATCTCTAGGAGAGTCTAATAACCCTAGTGCCCCACAACTTTGGGGAATTCGCCCTCCGATCAATAAGGAGGGTTAACCTTGACACAAATGTGGGGACTATTGCCCCAACTTATAATGGAGGGTTAACCTCAATGACTTTACATGACTTGTTTACATTATTGAATCTCCCGATTGAAACATCGGGGCATGACATGACTCAATTAAATTATAGATACTTCCCAGAAAACTATCAGGGTACAATACATAAGATATACAAGTGAATACATTCTGAAGTTACAAATACATCAACAAGGAGTAGATATAAGAATAAACCAGAGATCATGACAGTAAGAAGATTGAGTCAAATAAACATATCTCAAGAATAGTTTTTAGGTCACAGACTGCAAGGTGCTACATATATTTCTCATGCCAGATGAAGAGCACCTTGGTGGTTTTTCGTAGATGGGTTTCCACATTAATTTCCCCTGTCAAATGGATGGATGTTGATGAATGATTGAATGCTTATGTGAATGTTTGCTTACTTTGCATAGTTTATTGTTATTGTTGAATGTATGTCATAATATTACCAATTTAATTAGTGAATGAATGAATGTTAAGGCATCGTGGACATGTTATGTATGATTTCCTGGTTAAATCTGCTAAGTCACAATATAAGTCGTGCACTCTCGGTCAAATACAAGGGATCAACTACGTCGCACTGTTGCGCCATTTGTTAAGTGGTTAAGGATAAATTTGTGTCGAGCATCAGTTTTGGCACACAGCTGCATCTATGTTACACAGTAATAGACTGCATCCTTCTATCTTTGTCAAGCACCTTGGCCGCGTTCCAAGGGACTATAATCTGTCACCAACTGTGCAAACATGGTTCTAGCAGTTACACATTAAGATATATCAAGTGATATTGTGCTTTCCTTACAGGCATTTCCCACTAATACTTTTCTATCGGGCCGATGTCTTTTGGTGTCTTATTGGTATTGTGTTGTTTTTGAACTGTAGGTTGAGACAAGAACGGGAAAGAGGCCAACAACTATTGGAAAAAACCCACCAACAAAGCCTCGTCGATGAGGGTTCTCACTCTATAAATTCCCAACCAATGTGATCTCCCTAAGAACCATCCCAGATAGGTTTGAACCTACCTAGCAACACCCACAGAGTCAATGAAGTCTCACTCAAGATGTTCGAGAGAGAGCTATCAAAACCAAGTTTTTGGCAGTAAGAAGAAAGGACAGGGCATCAGCGACTCGACAGCATAATCATCATATTATTTAGAGATAGTTAATTAGTATCATAGCATTCATCATATATCTAGCAGCATAACTAATAGATTGCATCATTCACTTATTCATTGCAACAGTGTCATTCATTCATACAACAGATTCAGTAAACATCCATCATTGACAACACAACACATAAAGACAGGAAAGAAATAAGAGACAAGATCAATTTAGGGTAACATCCATAATGTCATATTACTTCTTCACAATAGATACAAATCATACAGTACTTCTCCATAGCATTAGAATGATCACAACCCAAGATTCAATAGCTGGTCGATACAGACAGAGCCAAAACTCCTCAAGAACAAAATGAAGAGACAAGATCACACATAGTTATCATATCACAAAATGGATTGACCAATTGATCTTTGACATCAATGATGATTTACAATTGCAATTCTAACTCTATATATAGGCTTGCGCCTTTACATCCTAGGTCCACTTCTAACTAACTTCTAACAAAATAGTGACCTATATCCACAAAATGTGGTCAATCGATATAAAATTGTGTAAGAAATTCCAAAAACGGTTATTCTTCCACCTATTGCAATGATTTGGCCCTGCATGGTGTCATGTGAGCTTGCGTAGCCTCCACGGTGCTATGCAAATCACTTACCCAAAAACCCTGCCAACAGGCCCCCAACACAGTCTTGTGGCTCGTCCTCGAGCCACGTCAGGTAGATAGGGTGTACTTCATTGTCTTGGTCTTAAATTCCTCAAACTGTTGTTCAATCTCATGAACTTGGAGCTGGACTTGTTCAGCTGCATCACAAAAATTTAGTGGGTCCTACTTCACTGGGTGTGCCTCCCTGGCCATGATATCCACCATCTGCCTACCTTTTTGTACTGCCTACAACGCAACGACTGCTTTGACAGCCAACTTCCCACCAATTTATTGGAATTCATCCAATTGGGTGCTGCGCTTGCGTTGGCGTTCTTGGGATCTAGTGGCTCTCTGCTATAGGTCCTTCAATTCTTTGGAGCGCTTAATATAAACCATGATAGGAATTTCTCTTAGCAATGTATTCAACATCATCAACTGAGCTTCATCTTCCTGTGCTTGCTTGGTCAATTGGTCTAGTTGTTCATCCCAGACAACACTTTGCCAGAACTATGTCATTGCCTTAGTGATCATCTTCACTTCTTGCTCCATAGCTTCAAAATGGGCTGCGATCTCTTTGATGGTAGTTTTTTGCATGAAAATATCTCAAGAGGTGTCTCGCGATAAACAAGGGAATTCAACAGATTTTTGGTCAACTAGAGTTGGGAAATAACTTCCCCAAGATGCTTGGCCTTAGCAACTGCAGTAAGTTCCCTCTTGATTTCATAGATGTGTTGACACACGTCGTTAACATCTTGCTCAATCATGTCGCAACTAGCACAGAGCTGCACTTTCTCGACAACAAGGCGGTCTTGGTCCTTCTTTAACTCAGTGATTTCTTCAGCGGATTTCCGCTGCATATCTTCCTACGGTTGCTTCAATGTGGAAATATCATGTGCTTTTTCTTTGACAAGCTGCTCTTTAACCTGCCACAGCTCATCAGCTTCTTCCTACATCTTCTTAGCCGCATCTTGTGACTGAACGTACCCATCGCTGACATCCTTCTTGCTGTCATCCAACTCCTAGCTGGAAACCTGTTCTAGTTGCACTAGAACCTTAGTAGGTAACTTATTGAGATTAAAAGCAATGCTCGGTAATGGTTGTAGAAACGATTTCACTTCTTCAGTTCCCGCGTTGATTGCAATCGAGGAAACTTGAATGTTCCTAGCCCATGACTTGGTGCTAATTTCCATGAATTCCTACATCATAGCCCTCTCTAGTGTCATTTTTGAAACAACATAATAAATAGAATCTAACTTAGCACTTACCACAGTGAACCCTTCTTGGTTAGACTGACGTATGGCTTACGCCACGACATCAGATGAGTCCATGAGAGCCTTGATGAGCTGCTGTAATTGGTTCTCCATCACAGAGTGGGTGCTGCTGCCCGCATCAAGTTCCATGTGCCTTTTAGTTCGGATCTCCCCCATGATGCGCTATGATTCTGGATCAAATTTTGTCGATTACTCTCCATCGGAGTCGTGAATGACAACCCTCCATCGGAGTCGTGAATACTTTTCTCTACTCGGAGAGGCTCAATAGGGGCATCTGCCAGTGGCCCTTTTTATATCTCCTCCGTGCTCATAGGTTCACGCCATTCATCCAGCCACTCTTGAACTACGACATAAAATTCTTCATCCACAATTTTATAGGCCATAGGCAGCCATTTCCTATCGAGGTCCTATCATGCCTATATATAAATGGAATGAGGCCTGATAGCAAACTAAAGGATCCTTTGATATTTGAATGTAACAGAATTGGATAACCAAGGAACCTTGATGGTTGTGGCTTGCAGCACTTCCCAATACCCAAAAATGGATCGCACAATCCGTCTGTCGACTAGGCTCCTCAACCCACCACAAGTTTTGAAACCATGCACCTTTGCACACTTCCACAACAGTCACTAACATCGGCTAGTAGTCCTCTGGATCCATACATGTGACTAACACAATGAGAATCAACAACCAACTATAGGAAAAATACTGTTCCCCGTCCTGAGAGGCAACAGCATCTTCTAGCAACTGATTTAATAGAAACATGGACCAATTCATTTGTATGCCCTCGGCACATTTTTTTGCACATGAAACCATGCCCGAATTGCATTGGACGGGTTGATTCTTCATGATGATCTTGCTGGCCAAAATGTGCGCCTCGATACGCACTACCCACTCATTAATATTGTTGATGCGATAGGTGTTGGCCATTGCGCTGCAATCGAAATCTCTCCATCAATTGTTGGGAAAGCTTTTTTTCATTGTCTCGCCCTCTGAGATACTTCATCGGATCTTCTTCGGCCTTTGGTAATCCCATAATTTCTTAAATTAGGTTGACCATGATAGGAATAGGGTTGTTCAACCATAGATTCCCACCATGAAAGCACACAAATAGTTTTTTGATGCATGTGTGTGCTTCATTCAATCGCCTAAAATGAGGCATGTTAATAAGGCTCGACAACCCATACTTGTTCAAGTCCTGCCCCCATGGGTGAGGAATCCGTAGGATAGGCGCATCGGGCACCGTAGGAAATGACTGGTAGGGTTCATCCACTACAACCTTTAGCAGCAAAAAATCATGATCTTCATACTTCATCTTGACCAAGGCGGGTATGATGTCCACTGAGAAATTCATCCCTTCTGGTAGCGGCAGCAACTTCATTGGATACTTCTGATTCTTGGTGAGATTCTTTGGCTTCACCCCAGGTCACATTGGAGTGAAATATCCAAGGATATCATTGATGGAGATGCCCTTGGGCACCACATACATGATAGATTCTAAGCTTGATGGTCTGGTCTATGTAGTTCCCTCCCCTTGCACTCTAGTGAAAGTGCATGTGTGTCTCTTCTACGGTGGTGTGGAACTGGGGTTCTGGTCCTTCCGCTTCCCTTTATGGATCAAACAGGATCCAACTAGCATGCTTGTGACTTCCTCTACAATTGTTGTGGGCCGAACGGGGGATTCATGTTCACTCAAAATATCAACTGTGTCAGGATTGCTCAGCATGTTGCACTCTACAATCCTCACAATGCGAATGAATACACTTCAATTTTACTCCTTTCCTATTGCGTGGAATTCTGCTACTACACTGAGCTCAACATTTCACTCAATTCAATTGAACAATGCCTTGCGCTCATGTCCCCTGCCTTCTTATAGTCAATTACTGATCCAATCTCATCATTTCCAAACCCACCGTGTCCATCATGACCAAATCCAGCATTAATGACCCCAAATCCACCAGCAATCTCATCTTGCTAATGGTCGGATTGGTCATAAATGAGTGCCACTTCACCAAGTGTCGTCGGCTAACTGCTTTAACTATCTGTATGTATTGCTGATTTGACCAACTCACAGCCCTACAGCTATCACAGGTGGTCTTCCTCATAGCACTATTGATTTCTATCCTTGCGCAGCCTCTTCCTTTGTGCTCGCCTTGCTGCTATATATATATATATATATATTAACCCTTGCATAGTGCCTCAATAATTACACGGCTCGGGCCCTATCCTATAGGGATTCAAGCGGCTACCATTCACAATTTTAGGCAGCACCGCATGATCTAATTGCTTAATTGAACTGCACCCCCAGAAGTAATTGAATGAACAATATATGGGCCTAACCAATGCATCTATAACTTACCTTGATGCTTCATGAACTTGCTGTCGTATAACAGCACCAAATATCCCTGTGTAAATTGCTTATTCTTAATGTGACTATCATGCCACGCCTTCTGTTGATCCTTCTCGATGAGCTGGGGGAAACCTGGGATAAAGTGGTCCTCTTTAAGCTGGATCAATTATGCGATGCGCTCCTCTAGTGCTTCCGCATTATCCATGCCAGTCGCGGCAACAATACAAAGACTAGGAATAATGTATACCATAGGCATGTATATGAATACTAGGAACAATGTATACCAACTTGAACTGTGTCTGTCCCATCATCCTTTTACAAGTGGTGTGGTATGCCCACAGTACCACTAGAATTTTCAAATCCCAATTGTCGCAATTAGCATTACATACCTTTGTAAGCGCGGTTTCCAATATTTTGTTGAAGGCCTCGATAGTCCCATTCGCCTAAGGATGGTGTGGTGTGATTTTCTTATGTTGCACCTGGAACTCCTTGGTTATTGCTCTCACCATTCGATTGATAAAGTGATTTCCCTAGTCACTCATCAATAACCTGGGACATCCAAGCCATGTCACAATATTCTTGAATATAAACTTTGTTGTTGTCACAGCGGTGCAGTGCATAACTGGCGTGGCCTCTGCCCACCTTGTCAGATTATCAGTTGTTGTAATGATGTAGCACGTACCAGTCCTCTTTCCTGGTGGATTAATTGGACCCACAAAGTCCACATCCCATTTATCAAAAGGTTGTAGAGTTACCTGTGGCACAAGTGGCATCTCATCCTGCCATAATGGTTTGCCGACCCGCTCACAGACATCGTAGCGCCGTGCATAATCTCCTACATCATTATGTAAAGTAGGCCACCATGTCCCAACGTGCAGCACCTTACATGTAGTAGCCCTTCCTCCATAGTGGCCTCCCATGATTCCTGCATGCACTTCTGCTAGAATAGCTCCTTGCTCATGCGGTAAGATGCACCATCACAAGATTTCATCTGGTCCAAGTTTATATGATTTCCCAACAATCAGCTGGAAATTCGAAGCCTTCACTACCAACTGCTTCTTCTAATTAGTCGATAGGTCCTCTGGGGAAACTCCAGTTGCCAAGAGTAGCTGCGCATCGGGCAATCCATCATCAATATTGGTAGGTTCTTCTCCTATCTCAATGCGAGACAGATGATCAGGGCTAGCATTCAACCGTCTTGGCTTCAAGATTATCTCAAATTCGAATTCTTGAAAAATTAGCAACCATCAATAAAAGACAACTTCCTACTTTCAAATGCGATCAGATGATCCAGGTCTCCCTCGCTTGGTTGCATAAGTAATACCCCCAGCACAACAGAAGAGGCGTCGACATCGACATGGAACTCCTTGTTCCAATCAGGGAATACAAGTATAGGCACTGACACCATCTTGGCCTTCAGTGTGTCAAAGCTTCCATGACACTCTTGATTCCACTCAAATGTAGCATCCTTCTTTAAAAGATTCTCCATAGGGGCAGTAATCGTAGCTTATCCTTTGATGAACTTGTGATAGTACCCCGTGTGTCCCAGCATCGCACGAAGCATCTTCACTTTTTTTGGTGGTGGTAGACTAAGGATAAGCATGATCTTTGCAGGGTCAACCAATAGACCTTGCTTGCACACTATGTGTCCTAATAGCATCCCGAATGGCGTACAAAAAATGCACTTTTTTGAATTCAATGCAATTTGATGCTGTCGACACCTTTCCAGCATCAATCGCAGGTTTGCTAAATGATCCTTAACCAGACCACAAATTGTCCAATCATCCATGTATACCTGCATGAACTTCTAAATGAAATATTTGAACGCAGCAAAAACCACCCAAGAAAATATCGCTAGTGCATTCTTCAATCCAAAGGGCATGACTATATATTGAAAGCAACCCCATTCAGTGACAAATGTGGTCTTATGTCAATCTTCCTTTGTGATTTGGATCTGGTGATACCCCAAAAATCCATCCATGAAGGAGTACATCTCCTAACTACCTACCCCTTCAAGGACCTCATCTATAAAGGGAGTTAGAAAAGGATCATGCAGGCATACATCATTCATCTTTCTCAGGTCGACACAAATGCGAACCTCTCTAGTCTTGTTGTCCTCACCCACCATAGGGATTATCCATTCTGATTCTTCAATAGGCTCAATGATTCCAGTGTCCAACATCCAGTTGAGCTCATCCTTGACACATTCTTTGTATCATGGGTTCAATCGATATGGCCTTTGTTGTAGAGGTTTCATGTCTGATTTCAATGGGATTTTCATCTCCCCTAGATCCCCTAATATCCCTTTAATTTTTGAGAACTATGTTAGAAAGAGATCCTGGAACTCGTGCAGTAGATCTATGATTTGTGCCATTGTTTCATTGGCCCAATAGTCCCCAATGTTAGAAAACTTCAGGTTCTCTTTCATCCCAATGTTAACTTTTCTCAGCTTCAGTGGCTGACTCTTGGGGTTAGTTGGTATGTCTGGTGCTACAACATCATGAATTCCTTCTGATTCCAGAATATTAACATTTTGCAGCTCATCATCATCTCCAGGTTCACTAGATAGATTGTAACATGTCATCATGGATTGCATATGACACTGTGCATGCATATCTAAATGGTATGAAGCTGGTACAACCTTCAATACTACATTGCAGATGAGTTGGCGTGCATTGTGGACCTCAAGGTTAGCATCCCGAAAACTAAAAGTCTGTGCAAAGAAAACCGAAAGCTCCACCCAAGTATTTATGGTTCTACACAGTTCTACTACTACATACCAAGATCTAGGCATCTCTTCCCAAGTATTAACGAAAGCATGGACCCACTCATCCTTGGGTCATGATGCCCACAAGGCCTAACATTCCATTAAATGACCACAAGGCCTGACATTTCATCAATCTTCAACACTATGCCCTTCCATGGATTGTCTACTTGTGAGTCTCCCACCAGTGTGCTAGGGTGGCCTTCAATGCTTCTTCCAGTGCCAACAACCTCTGTGGTTCAAGCACTTTCTCTTCAAATTATTTGAGGAATCCAGACAACTCTGGCAGCCCCTTGTAGATCGAAAACTCAATAATCTCAGTTGCAACGTGACATAAGTATTGCATGACCAATCCACACTTCCTAAAAGACACCTTACGCAGTTGATTTTGCCAATTTTCTAAAGCATCATCAAAATAAAAGGACACATAGCTAGCGCTGTGTGATCCGAGCTCTCCATCAACGGTAGGGTGGATATAGTCTTTGAAGATATTGTAGGTGTGATCCTAGCTTCTACCAACTTCATCCTTTATAGGTTCAATATACCAGAGTCCTTCATGAGGGTCCATGGGAGCAACGAACCTGATATCTTGTTTTTCGAATGTCATAACCTGGTTTGTGAAATTGATAACTACCATGCTATCATTGGCCCATCCAATCCCCAGCATCGTGAGATAAGAGCCTCCACTGTCAATTACTTCAATAACATCATAATCGACATATGTCTTCATACCTTTGACATCGACGACCAAGTTTGAGACACGACCAATAGCCTGAAATTTGGCCTAATTTGCTAGTCACAGTTGCATAGGGGACCATCCCAATGTTGGATTTCCCATCAGCTACCAAGTCTGCTTGGTTAAAATATTCACATCTGACCCAAGATCCAGAATAACTGAATTGAATTCATAGTCCCCGATCTGGATGTTCATTCTCATATATTTGCTTGTCTTTCTATTCTGGAGGGAATTCATTGTGAAATCCTTCAGCATCTTATTTCAGTGGTATAAAAACTTCTCAATCTCAATGAGAGCCCCAGGATCTCTGGCTAGGGACAGACAACTCTCAAAAAAATGTTGCGGGGTACCATGTTGTCGCGATGGTCCTGCCTCTATTGATGGATCAAAAGTAGTTGGAATTTCAACAACAGGTGACTTACTCGAATTTCTCCTAATTACATGCTTGGCCTCAAAGAAGGTATCTTTCTCTGTCGCAATATCAAATGCTACCTTTTTCTTCCTAGCAAACTGAACTTCTTGACGGGTTCCATCTTCTCCAGTCGTTGCACCTGCACGATTGATGACAGTAACGTTGACAACCTAGGTTCTGGGTTTTGCTAGAATTGTCACAACCATTGGTCCTTGATTCTTGTTCTGATCTTGGTTCAAGGGTGGATTTTGATTTGGCAATGGGTTCATAGGCTGATTTTGAGTTTGTAGCGAGATATAAGTCTGGTTCTGCAATGGATGTTGGTTATGTACTTGGTTTTGGTTTTTAAATTATTTCTAAATCTACAACTGAGGGATGCTTCCGGCCTGCCACTTTGCAATCAACTTAATGAAATTTTCAACACTATGCTCACTTGCTACACAGTATGTACACTGCAAATGAGGAAACTCCCTCTGGTAGTGCCTGAATAATCCACAGGTGTAACATTAGATTGATTCTCAACCTCATCCTCCCCCTCGTCCGAATCCTCCTCCTCGTCCCCTAAATCCTCCTTGGAATCCTCCTTGTCGCTGGTACTATAGTTGAGTTGGTTGTTGATATTGTGGTTGGGCTAGCTGTTGCGGGGGATTCAGTTGCTGCTGAATGCAGTGCACTGCTTGAGCATATTGCCTGTTATAGCCTATTTTTGCTTCTCATTTTTATTGCATTTATTTTTTATTTAAATATTGGTTTGGTTCATTTATTTTTAAATATTTAGTTTTTAGGTTAGTTTTAATCTTTTCCATGTTTCTATTTAAGAGATTTCATTGTCTTATTTTTTTCAAATTTTGGTTTGACTTATTAGAATTCATAGTTAGAGGGCTTATAGAATGTTTATATGAATTAAAAGGTCTTAAAAAATAGCATAAAGTATTGATCAAGATTCTTTAACCAAAGTTAAACCATTATCATGAGTTATATTTTTGAAAATCATTAAAGCAAACTTTCTTGTAGTGCAAGCCTAGAAAAATTACACACATGTGCTACAAGAAAATCGTGCAGTTCAAAAATCATCATTTTTGGTTCATATTTTTTTTTTAATTATCACACATGAGATGTCATTCATACTTGGTTGATCGATTTGATACATGTTTCCTCTATAATGATCATTGTGACAGGTGTTAATTTTTCAAGCAAATCATCATGAGGGTGAGTTGCGGTGGTCTGTTACAGAGCGATGGAATAATAGTGATTAAACATGATGAGACAAATTTGCATTGAATTTCGCATCCTGTGAAGTGCACGAAGATAAAATGAAGTTTCTGGCGAAGAATTAGCAGTGTGTAATAAAATTTTGAAACAGGTCACAAATCTAGGGCTTTGAGGAGCGATTGTTTGGAGTTATCGTAGTGGTCAAAGAAGATTGAGGAATCCAATTGGACACCTAACAGTCAAGAAAACATGATTTTAGCACCTGGATTCATCACTTTGACAGGTAGGCTGCGAATTGATATTAAAGTCTATGAATTTGGGTTTTTACTAAGCAAATGATTAATGATGGATTTGAATGAAGATTATTAGTATATAAACCTAATTCATACTAAATGATGAATTCTCTGTCAATGGAATTAAGGCATTTATCAGTTTAAATGAGAGATTTCAGTTTGGGGTTTTAACTTTCCCAATATAGCATTGTCTGTTAGATTTTCAAGACTTGAACAGATTTGGAGTTTGTTTTATTGACAGAAGCAATTTGACAATTGTTCAAAATGAAAAGAAGTGGTAAGACCAATAGAGCAGAACCTTCAGACATGAGCTGGGTTCAAACTTTTCCATATTGTGCAAAACTGTTTTGAGAAGCAGGGTGGTTAGTGTTTTTTGAAAGAATTGAAGGATATCACTCAGAAGTCTTTTAGAAATTTGCTCAATGTTTGGATAAGGATATGGTGAATTGTGATACTTTAAAGTTTAAGCTAACCAAGGAATTGTTAGCAGAAGCTACAGGGATCTTAGATGAGGGTGAATACTGGTTTAAAAAAGTGCCTTTCACTTTTGATTCTCAGAAATATTTATTTCCAGATGTAATAGCATATTGGGGAAAGGGAGTACCTATTCAAAAATTTAAACCATAATGGATAGAGCCTATCAAAATCCTACAAAGTTATATCACTTTTGAAGGGATATTTGCTTTTGTTTTTAAGTATAATTTTATATTCTTGCAACATCTCAACCGTGAATCCAAAATGAATCTCCCATTCTTCTCCTTGAAAATTTTAAAGAAGATGTCTAGCAGGGTGAAAGAACATCAGGATCACACCAAAGAATTAGTGTTTCATCATTGGCTTATAAAACTAGTCATAAGCACTGTACTTCAGAAAAGAGAGAAGACATGGGAATATTTCCTATTTTGGTATGGTTTCCAAATAGAGAAGGAAGAGTAGTCTCAAAAGAGACAGTTAGATAAAGGTCTTAATTTCATCAAGAAGCTTAAAAAGAAAGTCACTGTGAAGAATGAAGAAGGTAGTGAACAAGTAAAATCTTTGAACCAAAAAGATGAAAACATTGAAATTGAACAGCAACTTAATATTGAAGAAAACGAAGTTTCAAAGTCAGAAATGAAGGAAATTGAGCCTGTAGAAGATGCTTTTCCTGTAGAATTGAATCAAGGTGTAAAGGAATATGTAAAAGAGCAGAAGCAGGTTCCTATTACAGTACTCTCTAAAGAAGAGGAAAGGTCATTATCTGATGAAACTAGGGTTCATATCAAACAAGATATACATACACATGCTGAAGAAGAGACAATGTCACAAAGGAAGAAAATGAAAGTTGTTGAACTAGCTTCTATTACACATCAAGGGAAAGTTTTTAAAATGTTAAGAGAGGTTGGAGCAGTTTGGAGGCCCAATACAAGGCCAAAGAACAAACTCAGATTAAATATGAAGAAGCTGTTAAACCCTAAACTAGTTGAAAAGAATATTACAGTAATTGAAGATTCTTCATCTTAGGAGAAATTAGAAGACAGTGAATATGAAAATAAAAAGGTTATGAAGGGTAAAAAGAAAGTAGTTTCAGAAAATAAACCAGTTTTCACTGAAACTAAGATCTCAGAAATATTCATGGAGGTTTGAAAGAAGATGATTCTGGAACAACATCAAAATTATTTAAAGAGCTCCTGTATAAAGAAAGAAGAGGTTGCTGAGAAATCAGCTCAGTGCAGTATTAAAGATGAAGAGTATTCAAAAATCCCTGTGACCTTAATAGAGAATATGGAAGAAGATGAAGAAATTTTTAGGAAGCTGAAAATCCCTTGGATGCCTGAAAGAATGCAGCCAGTATTAGAAGGAAAACACATTGATTCTGAAAATGAAAATTTGCATAGGAGTATCAAGCAATACAAACATCAAATTGAGTACCTGTATGAAACCAATGAAGGATTAGTGACTGCAAATAAAAGACTGAGAGAATATTTGGAAGAAGTAAATAGTCACTATCAGGAATTGATTTCAGTTTCTAAATAGGATTTAAAAAGAAAGAGACAAACAGAGAGCTTGTTTACATAATTAAAACAAACTATTCAAGAGCTGACACAACAGAATGAGGAGCTAAAAAAAAGAGTTGCAGATTTGGAAGCAGATCACCAGAAAGCCAGAAGGAAGACCCAGGCTTTAGAAGGAATTGCTCTTTTAGCAGAGACAGCAAAAGACTTGTAAAAGTACTTTAAGAAAAGTAGTTATTAGTTAGTTTGAAAAAGTTATTTCATTTTTGTATAATAATAGTTTATATTGAACAATTCGATAGATGACCTAAAAACAGTTTTGGTTCAGTTATGTAACTGTTTTTGAAGGAACAAGATAAATGTAAGTCTAAGAAAGGACCAAGGGTTCGATTTTTGTTGCAAGGGGAGGCTATCAAGCTGTGGTTTATGAGCTAAGTGTAAAAACTCTTATGTGTTTTTGATGACTGAATTACGAAATATATGCAACTATAATCCCTATTTAGACTATTGACTGGTTTCATTTATGATTTGTGTTAATCACTCAGTTGATATTCTCATTTTGTGTTTAAGGTTATTATGCATGAAATGCTTGTTGATTGTGGGTGGAATTTAGTGTTGTGATTATTGTTTTTGGTTTATAGTTTATATGTTATGCATCTCAGTCCTTCAAATGCTCATGATTTAGAGTTTTCTTTAGTTTCATGAAATTTCTTCCCTCTTGTCTACAAACTGTACAACCAAAACCCTAGAAAAACCTATATTACTTAATTGTGTTTATTGAGATTGGGTTGGCTTGTTCTTTCGTAGTCTGAGAACAATTTCTGGAAAAAACATCTTTGGCACCGTTGCCGGAAACGAAGATGAAAGCCTATTTTCCCTGGGATACTCATCATTCCACTGGTTTTGAGAGGTGAACTTAAACCAGCAAATTTTAAAAGACTACTTTTCACCAATATTTCACAGTGGCTACTAAGGGAGTTGGAACAAGAAGTAGACCTAGTTCACTTTACAACTAGGTGTCTAAGACCCAGAACAGATATTGAAAACAGCTAGGAAAATCAAAAGGTCTCAGCCATCACCAGCCCTATGTAACCCTGATCAACTAGACATATCATCACCTTTTGTTGTTTTGAATGGAGAAGAACAAGATTCATCCTGGTTAAAACCTACAATCCCTCTTAGTAATTTTCAAGTTTTTATTGATCCTCAATATATCAAGAAAGCAAAGACTTTATCACCTGGAAAAATCCCTTTATTTCACCTCAAAATTGGTAAAAATCCTTTTCAGCCAAGTTCTAGTCAAGTCTTTCCATCATCTATACCAGTCAACTTAAATATGGCAGCCCAAAATCAGCCATTAGATATGATGGACTGAATGGTGGAAGCTAGGTATGCACCTCTAGTTTTGCCTCAGCCCTTAAATGCTCTCCTTGGGGGAGACTACCAAAAATACCTACCTAGGTTTAATGGACAAGGTGAGACCACAGCTGAGGAGCATTGGGATGCATTTCTTAGCTATGTTGATAATCAGAATATAGAGGCAAAAGACGTGTGGATGAGGATGTTTGTACAGAGTCTTGATGGAGAGGTTAGAAAATGGTTCAGAGAGTTACCTGCAAATTATATTACTATAATAGAAGAGCTTCATGATATTTTCATGAGACATTGGGGTGATACCAAGGATCACACATATTACATTACAAAGTTTGGATCCCTTAGAAGAAATAAGGATGAGACTATAGCTTATTTATTGAAGAGGTTCAATAAAATGTATGGAAGAATCCTTGTAGAGATTAAATGTTCAGAAATTTTTGCAAAACTCACTTATGCCAATGCTTTTGATCATGATTTTTCTCTACTCTTGAGAGAAAGAAGACCTATTACTTTACTTAACATGCAGGAGTAAGCATTAGAAGTGGAGTCAAATACATTAGCTTCAAATAGACTGAAGGGAAACTTAGCTCAAAAGACATATGACAGGAAGGGTAAGAAGGAGGCAGCTGCATAGGTTTGAACATCCAATTCTGCAGAAGGTAAAATTGATGAGATGGCCAAGCTAGTGAAAATACTAACAGCAAAACTAAATAAGTTGGAATTAGAGAAAAATTCAAATAAACCTGTTCAAGATGGATACAGAAACCCTAATAATCCAAACCAATTTAGAAGACAGTTTGTACCTTGTTTCATTCCCAGAGAGAGAAGAAACAATGATATTCAACTTAAAAGGAGAGAATCTAAGGATAAAAAGGTGCCACCAACACTTCAGAATAATGTAGTTGATGAAGGAGAAATAGAAGAGGAAGATTTTTTTGAGGATCCAGATCAGGATATGAATTATTTTGGAGAATAGTTGACTGAAGGTTTTGTGACTGAAGAAGATTTTTTAAACTCAGAATATTATGATGCCGATGTGTTTAAAACTGAAAATGATTTAGATTTTGAAGTGACTACTGTAACTGCTGATATATATCAAACTGATCCAAAGAAAACCTTAAATTTAAGATCAGTGCCAAAGCAAGTAGTTCAAAATACTAAGAAAAAGGTAGTTTTGCCTCCTAAACAGCAGTCTAATCTAGTGTTAGAGAAAAAACAGAATCAGGATAAACAAAAGAAGAATGTTGAAGTTGAAGAGGTGAATAAAAGTATGCAGAATTTCAACCTTGAAAATGAATTATGCAAAATTAAGATCCCTATGCCTTTCACTGAGTTTTTGAAGAATCCTTCTTACAAAAATTCAATTCTGAAAATGATTGGTTTAGCAAACAGTCAACTTCCCTCTGACACAGTGAATTTACAAGAGGAAAGTCCTAAATTTTTTATTGGGTCAACCTTGGAAAAAAAAACTGAAAATGAGGCAAGTGCATCTCCTCCTTTTTACATCACACTAACCATTCATGAGCAGATGATACATAATTTCCTTTTGGATTCAGAAGCATCTCATAACCTAATGCCAAAAGCTGTCATGGAAGCTTTGGGTTTGAGCATAATAAAACCTTATCATGACTTGTATTCTTTTGATTCACGAGCTGTAAAATGTTTAGGAGTGATAAATGATATGGTGGTTAGTTTAGCTCAGCTACCAGTGAAGAGTGTGATTATGGATGTAGTAGTAGCAGACGTTACACCTAAGTTTGGATTGCTCCCCTCTAGATCTTGGGCCAAGAAGGTTGGTGGAACTCTACAAATGGACTTAACATATGCAACCATTCCTGTATTTGGAGGTGAAAATTAAAGGTTATATAGAGAGTTACAATTTGGTTATATTGTGACTGATGACAAGAACCCTACAAATCATCCCTTGTATGCTGTTGAAAAGGATTTGGATACTTGTATGTTTCATTTTAGTGATGATAATGATACTGCTGGTTTATTACAGGTTGAAAAAGAAAAATCAATCAAATGCACTAGGGAACAAGAAGATGAACTTTGGCAAATGTATTTTGATGGATCATCATGCAAGGAAGGTGCTGGCACAGGGGTTCTTCTAATATCTCCTAGTGGTGAAGCAGTAAGGTTAATGTATAAATTGGAATTTATTACCACCAGTAATACAACAGAATATGAAGCTTTGTTGTTATGTTTGAAGGTTGCAGGTATTCAACATATCTCTGTGTATGGAGACTCCGAGTTGGTTGTTCAGTAAGTAAGGAACAACTATCAAGTAAAACTAGATTTGCTGAAAGTGTATCTTATTGAAGTATGGGATATGATAGACAATTATTTTTTATCTTTTAATATCACTTATATTCCTAGGGATCATAACCCAACTGTTGATTCTCTTGCCCTAGCAGCTACACATTTTAGGATTCCTAAAACAACACAACTGAAGTATCCTATTGAGGTCAGGTACAAACCTTCTGTGCCTGATAATGTAAAACAATTGAAATTTTTTGAAGATGATATTGAAATAAAAAGGTTATTAGAGCTAACAAGTGAGTTTTCCAATTCCTTAAGTGATCAAGAACAAGATGATGAAATTGAAGATTTTGAAGGTGTTGCAGAAAATGAGATTACAGGTAACAAAATCATTGAGCTGAAAGGTAATTTCATTCCTAAGGGTTTGGTACCTTTGGAGAGGATCTTTTCGAAAGATGATACTCCTTTAAAACCAATTATGCAGTCTTCAGAAGAAAATGTGATGGATTGCAATATTGGTACTAAGGAACATACCAGAATGGTGAAGATCTCAAAGGCACTCACAACAGAACAAAGAAACAAGTACAACAAGTTATTGAAAGAGTATTTTGATGTTTTTGCTTGGTCATACGAGGATTTGAAAACATATGATACTGGAATTATATAGCATAAAGTTCCTTTAAAACCAAATGTTAAACCTTTCAGATAGAAATTAAGGAGGATAAATCCAGCTTTGTTTCCTATTATAGAGAAGGAGGTGAAAAAGTTATTAGATGCTAATTATTGTTCCCCTCCGGTATTCCTCATGGGTTGCCAATTTAGTACCTATTAGAAAAAAGAATGGTGAAATCAGATTGTGTGTTGATTTTCAAAATCTGATAGATCTTCATTTAAGGACAATTATCCTTTTCCAAAAATTGAACAAATATTGTAGAAGGTGGTTGGTGCACAAAGAATTTCAATGGTAGATGGTTTTTCAGGGTATAATCAAATTGCCATGCACCCTGATGATAGAGAAAAAACATCTTTTACTACACCTTGGGGTACTTTCATGTACGATAAAATTCCTTTTGGATTAATGAATGTTGGAGATACTTTTCAAAGGGATATGGACATAGCATTTGTGGGAGAAAGGGATAAGTTTGTAGTAATCTATTTAGATGATATTACAGTTTTCTCACAATCTGATGAGGAGCACCTAAAACATTTGAAACAAACTTTCCTGAAATGCAGAAAATATGGTTTGTCTCTTAATCCTAAAAAGTCACATTTTTTTGTACAAGAAGGTAAGTTGTTAGGCTATTTAGTCTCAGCTAATGGCATAAGGATAGATCCAGAAAGGGTAAAGGCTATTCTAAAAATTAGTCTTCTAGGGAGTAAGAAGGATGTACAACCTTTTATTGGAAAGATAAATTTTCTGCATTGGTTCATACCAAATTTTCCTGAAACCATTAAACAGTTTACAGTTATGTTAAAGAAGGATCAGGAGGTCAAGTGGACTGCAAAAGCAAAAACCTCATTTGAAAAGATCAAGATGGATCTTACGGAAGAACTAGTATTAGTAAGTCCTGATTTTACAAAGGAATTTTTAACTTTTTCTTTTGCATCTGAGGATACATTGGCTACTGTTTTTTACAGAAGAATAAGGATGGTCCTGAAGGGGGGCTGCATGCTGTAAACGGCGACTATGTGTGCTGTAATGGTTTCAGTTAACAATGGCTTCCGCATTACTCCTCGGATGATGATCCACCATTGGTACTAGTCCAGGAGGTCAATACTAGCCAATTGCATTTTTCAACAAGAATCTCAGAGACTCGGAGCTAAAATACAGCACTTTAGAAAAGCAGTCTTACTCATTGGTAAAAGAATTGAAGTTTTTAAGAATTTATGTTTTGCATTCCAAGGTTATTGCTTATGTTCCTAATGCTGCCATTAAGGATGTTTTGACTCAACCTGACAGTGAGGGAAAAAGAGGGAAGTGGATTGCAAAAATAATGGAATATGATGTGGACATTAGACCTACAAAGTTATTAAAGGGACAAGGTTTAGCTAAATTGTTAGCTGATTCAAATTGCCAAGCTTTAGGTCTACATCTCATGGAAGAACAACCAGCACAAGAAGAATTTCAAGCAAAGAACGAGAAAGAAAAGATTATGGACCACTATGCAGAATCCACATGGTATGAAAATATTGTACATTTTCTTTTGTATTTACAATGTCCAGAACATCTAGACGAGAAATCTTTTAGGTCATTAAAGTAGCAAACTACTAAATATTGTTTGATAGAACAACAGTTGTTTTGGAAAGATCTAGGAGGTATTTTACTTAGATGTTTGGATAAGCCATAAATTGAAGAAGTAATATCTGAATCACATGAAGGTGCTTGTGGGGGACATAAGTATTGGAAGGCAACAACTTATAAAATTCTAAGAGCTGGATACTATTGGCCTTCCTTATTCTTGGATGTATATCAGCAAGTAAGAGCATGTGTCCCTTGTCAGAAGTTTGTTGGTAAGCAAAAGTTGTTGTCATTACCATTAAAGTCAATTGCAGTAAATGCCCTATTTCATTAGTGGGGTTTGGACTTCATAGGAGAGATAAATCCTTCCTCTTCAAGGTAGCATAAATGGACTTTGATTGCTACAGATTTCTTTCCCAGATGGTTAGAAGACATTCCCACAAGAAATGCAACAGATAAGGTGATCATAGAGTTTATTCAGGAAAATATTCTTAGTAGGTTTGGATGTCCTAGGAAATTATTGACTGATAATGCTCAAGATTTTAAATCTAAAGCTATGGTGGCATTCTGTGAAAAGAATGGGATTATTCTAAAACACTCAACACCTTATTATCCTCGGGGAAAAGGGTTATCTGAGTCATCTAATAATAATATTATTTAGAGTATGAGGAAGTTATTGAAGCAGAACAAACGATCATGGGATTCAATGTTAAAATATGCATTGTGGGCAGACGAAATAACAGTTAAAAAGGCAATTGGAACTTCTCCTTTCCAATTAGTATATGGTACTGATGCAATATTTCCTGTCCAACTAGGTATTCTAGTGATGAAATTTTTCCAAGATTGTCAGGAAGAACCTAGTGATATGCAAAGAATAATTTATGCACTACTAGAGTTACAGCAGAAAAGGGAAATAGTGGAAGAAAAGGCTCAGTTGTACAGGTCAAAGATCAAAGAAAGGTTTGATAGAAAGGTCAAAGAGAGCACTTTTTCAATGGGAGATATGGTTTTGAGATGGGATGCCAGAAAGGAGCAGAAAGGAAAGCATGGAAAGTTTGATAATATGTGGTTTGGCCCTTTTATAGTATCAAAAGTTTTGGAGAATAATACTTTTATGTTACAGACTCTGGATGGTGAGGAATTGTCTAATCCAATTAATGGATGTTTCCTCAAGCATTTTTACAGTTTTTGAGATGGATAATGGACTTTCATTGTATATACCGGTGTGAATAACAGAATAAAGACTCCATGACCCAATGGAAATTTTGCAGACTAGAAGGAAGTAGCACAGAAGACACTGATCTACAAGTTCTTGAAGCCTCACAAGGAGGTCTTCATCCTACAGCAGGAGCCAAATGTTATAGCTTATTTTTGCTTCTCATTTTTATTGCATTTATTTGTGATTTAAAGCTTGGTTTGGTTCATTTCTTTTTAAATATTTAATTTTTGGGTTAGTTTTAATCTTTTCCTTTAATTTTCATGTTTATATTTAAGAGATTTCATAGTCTTATTTTTTTCAAATTCTAGTTTGATTTATTAGAATTCATAGTTAGAGGGCTTATAGAATGTTTATATGAATTAAAAGGTCTTAAAAAATAGCATAAAGTCTCTATCAAGGTTCTTTAACCAAGGTTAAACCATTATCATGAGTTATATTTTTTTAAATCATTAAAGCAAACTTTCTTGTAGCGCAAACCTAGAAAAATTACACACATGCGCTACAAGAAAATCGCGCAGTTCAAAAATCATCATTTTTGGTTTAGATTTTTTTTTAAATTCTTACACATGAGATGTCATTCATACTTTTTTGATGGATTTGATACGTGTTTCCTCTAGAATGATCATTGTGACATGTGTTAATTTTTCAAGCAAATCATCATGAGGGCGATTTGCAGTGGTCTGTTGCAGAGTGATGGAATAATAATGATTAAACATGATGAGACAAATTTGCCTTGAATTTCGTATCCCATGAAGTGCATGAAGATTATATGAAGTTTGTGGCAAAGAATTGGTAGTGTATAATCAAATTTTGAAATAGGTCGCAAATCTAGGTCTTTGAGGAGCGATTGTTTGGAGTTATCGTAGTGGTCAGAGAAGATTGAGGAATGCAATTAGACACCTGACAGTCAAGAAAGCACAATTTCAACACCTGGATTCATCACTTTGATAGGTAGGCCATGAATTGATATCAAAGTCTATGAATTTGGGTTTTTACTAAGCAAAGGATTAATGACAGAATTGAATGAAGATTATTAGTATATAAACCTAATTCATACTAAATGATGAATTATCTGTCAATGGAATTAAGGCATTTATCAGTTTAAAGGAGAGATTTCAATTTAAGGTTTTAAGTTTCCCAATATAGCATTGTCTGTCAGATTGTCAAGACTTGAAGAGATTTAGAGTTTGTTTTATTGACAAAATCAATTTGACAATTGTTCAAAATGAAAAGAACTGGTAAGACCAATAGAGAAGAACCTTCAGACATAAGTTGGGTTCAAACTTTTCCAGATTGTGCAAAACTGTTTTCAGAGGCAGGGTGGTTAGTATTTTTTGAAAGAATTGAAAGATATCACTCATAAGTCTCTTATAAATTTCCTCAATTTTTGGCTAAGGATATGGTGACTTTTGATACTTTGAAGTTTAAACTGACGAGGGAATTGTTAGTAGAAGCTACATGGATCTTAGATGAGGGTGAATACTAGTTTAAAAAAGAGCCTTTCACTTTTGATGCTCAGAAATATTTACTTCCAAATGTAGTAGCAGATTGTGGAAAGGGAGTACCTATTCAAAAATTTAAACCAGAATGGATAGAACCTATCAAAATCCTACAAAGTTATATAACTTGTGAAGGGAGATTTTCTTCTGTTTTTAATTATCATTTTAGATTCTTGCAACATCTCAGCCATGAATCCAAAATGAATATCCCATTCTTCTTCTTGAAAAGTTTACAGAAGATGTCTAGCAGGGTGAAAGAACATCAGGATCACACCAAACAATAAATGTTTCATCATGGGCTTATAAAACTAGTCATAACCACTGTACTTCAGAAAAGAGAGAAGACATGGGAATATTTCCAATTTTGGTCTGGTTTCCAAACAGAGAAGGAAGAGCATTCTCAGAAGAGACAGTTAGATAAAGGTCAAAATTTGATCAAGACGCTTAAAAAGAAAGTCACAGTTAAGAATGAAGAAGGTAGTGAACTAGGAAAATCTTTGAACCAAGAAGATGAAAACATTGAAATTGAATAGCAAATTAATATTGAAGAAAGCAAAGTTTCAAAGTCAGAAGTGATAAAAATCGAGTCTGTAGAAGATAATTTTCCTATAGAATTGAATCAAGTTGTAAAGGAAGATGTAAAAGAGCAGAAATAGGTTCCTATTACATAACTCTCTGAAGAAGAGGAAAGGTCATTATATGATGAAACTAGGGTTCATATCAAACAATATATACATACACATGCTGAACAAGAGACAATGTCACGAAGGAATAAAATGAAGGTTGTTGAACTAGCTTCTATTACACATCAAGGGAAAGTTTTGAAAATATTAGGAGAGGTTGGAGTAGTTTAGAGGCCCAAGAAAAGGCCAAAGAACAAACTCATATTAAATATGAAGAAGCTGTTAAACCCTAAACTAGATGAAAAGATGATTATAGTAATTGAAGATTCTTCATCTCAAGAGAAATTAGAAGACAATGAATATGAAAATAAAAAGGTTATGAAGGGTAAAAAGAAATTAGTTTCAAAAAATAAACCAGTTTTCACTGAAACTAAGATCTCATAAATATTCATGGAGGTTCGAAAGAAGATGATTCTAGAACAGCATCAAAATGATTTAAAGATCTCTTGTATAGAGAAAGGAGAGGTCGCTGAGAAATCTACTCAGTGCAGTATTAAAGATGAAGAGTATTCAGATATCCCCGTGACCTTGACAGAGCATATGGAAAAAGATGAAGAAATTTTTAGGAAGCTGAAAATCCCTTAGATGCCTGAAGGAATACAGCCATTATTAGAAGGAAAATGCATTGATTCTAAAAATGAAAATTTGCAGAGAAGTATCAAGCAATACAAACATCAAATTGAGTACCTGCATGAAACCAATGAAGGATTAGTGACTGCAAATAAAAGACTAAGAGAATATTTGGAAGAAGTAAATAGTCACTATCATGAATTGATTTCAGTTTCTAAAGAGGCTTTGAAAAGAAAGAAACAGACAGAGAGCCTGTTAATAGAATTAAAACAAACTATTCAAGAGCTGACACAGCAAAATGAGGAGCTGACAAAAAGAGTTGCATATTTGGAAGCAGATCACCAGAAATCCAGAAGGAAGACCCAGGCTTTAGAAGAAATTGCTTTTTTAGCAGAGGCAGCAAAAGAATTGTAAAAGTACTTTAAGAAAAGCAGTTATTAGTTAGTTTGAAAAAGTTATTTCATTTTTGTATAATGATAGTTTATATTGAACAATTCGATAGATGACCTAAAACCATTTTTGGTTCAGTTATGTAACTGTTTTTGAAGGAACAAGATAAATATAAGTCTAAGAAAGGACCAAGGGTTCGATTTTTGTTGCAAGGGGAGGCTATCAAGCTGTGGTTTATGAGCTAAGTGTAAAAACTCTTATGTGTTTTTGATGAATGAATTACGAAATATATGCAACTATAATCCCTATTTAGACTATTGACTGGTTTCATTTTTTATTTGTGTTAATCCCTCAGTTGATATTCTCATTTCTTGTTTAAGGTTATTATGCATGAAATGCTTGTTGACTATGGGTGGAATTCAGTGCTATGATTATTGTGTTTGGTTTATAGTTTATATGTTATGCATCTCAGTCCTTCAAATGCTCATGATTTAGTGTTTGCTTTAGTTTCATGAAATTTCTTCCCTTTTGTCTACAAACTGTACAACTAAAACCCTAGAAAAACCTATTTTACTTAATTATGTTTATTGAGATTGTGTTGGCTTGTTCTTTCGTAGTCTGAGAACAATTTCTGGCACAAACATCTTTGGTGTCATTTCCAGGGACGAAGCTGAAAGCCTATTTTCCTTGGGATACTCATTATTTCACTGGTTTTGAGAGGTGAACTTAAACCAGCAAATTTTAAAAGACTACTTTTCACCAGTATCTCACAGTGGCTACTAAGGGAGTTGGAACAAGAAGTAGACCTAGTTCACCTTTACAACTGGGTGTCTCAGACCCAGAACAGATATTGAAAATAGCTAGGAAAATCAAAAGGTATCAGTCATCACCAACCCTATGTAACCCTGATCAACTAGGCATATCATCACCTTTTGGTGTTTTGAAGGGAGAAGAACAAGATTCATACTGGTTAAAACCTACAATCCCTCTTAGTAATTTTTAAGATTTTATGGATCCTCAATATTTCAAGAAAGAAAATACTTTATCTCCTAGAAAAATCCCTTTATTTCACCTCAAAGTTGTTAAAACTACTTTTCAGCCAAGTTCTAGTCAAGTCTTTCCACCATCTAAACCAGTTGACTTAAAGATTTTAGCCCAAAATCAGCCATTAGATATGATGGACCGAATGGTGGTAGCTAGGTATGCACCTCTAGTTTTGCCTCAGCCCTTAAATGCTCTGCCTGGGGGAGATTACCAAAAATACCTACCTAGGTTTAATGGACAAAGTGAGATCACAGCTGAGGAGCATTGGGATGCATTTCTCAGCTATGCTAATAATCAAAATATAGAGGCGAAATACGTGTGGATAAGGATGTTCGTACAGAGTCTTGATGGAGAGGTCAGAAAATGGTCCAGAGAGTTACCTGCAAATTCTATTACTATAATAGAATAGATTCATGATCTTTTCATGAGACAGTGGGGTGATACCAAGGATCACACATATTACATTACAGAATTTGGAGCCCTTAGAAGAAAGAAGGATGAGACTATAGCCGATTTCTCGAAGAGGTTCAATAAAATGTATGGAAGAATCGCTACAGAGATTAAACCTTCAGAAACTTCTGCAAAACTCACTTATACCAATGCTTTTGATCATGAGTTTTCTCTACTCTTAAGAGAAATAAGACTTGTTACTTTACTTAACATGCAGGAGTCAACATCAGCAGTGAAGTCAAATATATTAGCTTCAAATAGACTGAAGGGAAACTTGGCTCAATAGACATATGATAGGAAGGGTAAGAAGGAGGCAGCTC
Organism: Pseudotsuga menziesii; assembly: GCA_001517045.1. Taxonomy (NCBI): domain Eukaryota; kingdom Viridiplantae; phylum Streptophyta; class Pinopsida; order Pinales; family Pinaceae; genus Pseudotsuga; species Pseudotsuga menziesii. The sequence continues at coordinate 6,227 of LPNX010903951.1, read as the reverse complement.
CAGGGGTTTCAACATCCAATTCTGCAGAAGGTAAAATTGATGAGATGGCCAAGCTAGTGAAAATCCTAACAGCAAAACTAAATAAGTTGGAATTAGAGAAAAATTGAAATAAACCCGTTCAAGATGGAGACAGAAACCCTAACAATCCAAACGAATTCAGAAGACAGTTTGTACCTCGTTTCACTCCTAGAGAGAGAAGAAACCATTATATTCAATGAGAAAGGAGGGAAGCTGAGGATCAAAAGGTGCCACCACCACTTCAGAATAATGTAGCTGATGAAGGAGAAATAGAAGAGGAATATTTTTTTGAGGATCCAGATCAGGATATGAATTATTTTGGAGAACAGTTGATTGAAGGTTTTGTGACTGAAGAAGATTTTTTAAACTCAAAATATTATGATGCCAATGAGTTTGAAACAGAAAATGATTTAGATTTTGAAGTGATTGTTGTAACTGCTGATATATATCAGATTGATCCAAAGAAAACCTTAAATTTAAGATTAGGGCCAAAGCAAGTAGTTCAAAATCCTAGGAAAAAGGTAGTTTTGCCTCCTAAACAACAATCTGATCTAGTGTTAGAGAAAAAAGAGAATTAGATTAAACAAAAGAAGAATGTTGAAGTTGAAGAGGTGAATAAAAGTATGCAGAATTTCAACCTTGAAAATGAATTATGCAAAATCAAGATCCCTATGCCTTTCATTGAGTTGATGAAGAATCCTTCTTACAAAAATTTAGTTCTGAAAATGATTGGTTCAGCAAATAGTCAACTTTCCTCTGACACAGTGAAGTTACAAGAGGAAAGTCCTAAAAAAATTATTGGGTCAGCTTTGGCAGAAAAAACTGAAAATGAGGCAAGTGTATCTCCTCCTTTTTACATCACACTAACCATTCATGAGCAGATGATACATAATTACCTTTTGGATTCAGGAGCATATCATAACCTAATGCCAAAATCTGTCATGGAGGATTTAGGTTTGAGCATAACAAAACCTTATCATGACTTGTATGCTTTTGATTCATGAGCTGTAAAATGTTTAGGAGTGATAAAGGATATGGTGGTTAGTTTAGCTCAGCTACCAATGAAGAGTGTGATTATGGATGTAGTAGTAGCAGACATTACACCTAAGTTTGGATTTATCCTCTCTAGATCTTGGGCCAAGAAGGCTGGTGGAACTCTACAGATGGACTTAACATATGCAACCATTCCTGTATTTGGAGGTGAAAACAGAAGGTTATATAGAGAGTTATAATTTGCTTATATTGTGACTGATGACAAGAACCCTACAAATCATCCCTTGTATGTTATTGAAAAGGATTTGGGTAATTGTATGTTGCATTTTAGTGATGATAATGATACTGCTGGTTTATTACAGGTTGAAAAAGAAAAATCAGTCAAATGCACTAGGGAACAAGAAGATGAACTTTGGCAAATGTATTTGGATGGATCATCATGCAAAGAAAGTGCTAGAGCAGGGGTTCTTCTAATATATCCTGGTGGTGAAGCAGTAAGGTTAATGTATAAATTGGAATTTATTACCACCAATAATACTATAGAATATAAATCTTTGTTGTTAGGTTTGAAGGCTGTAGGTATTCAGTAGATATCTTTGTATGGCTACTCCGAGTTGGTTCTTCAGCAAGGAACAACTATCAAGTAAAACAAGATTTGTTGAAAGTGTACCGTAATGAAGTATGGGATATGATAGAAAATTATTTTGTACCTTTTAATATCACTTATATTCCTAGGGATCATAACCAAACTTTTCTTTCCCTAGCAGCCACACATTTTAGGATTCCTAAAACAACACAGTTGAAGTATCATATTGAGGTCAAGTACAGACCTTCTCTGCCTGATAATGTAAAGCAATTGAAATTTTTTGAAGATGATATTGAAATAAAAAGGTTTTTAGAGCTGACAGTTGAGTTTTCCAATTCCTTAATTGATCAAGAACAAGATGATGAAATTGAATATTTTGAAGGTGTTGCAGAAAATGAGATTGTAGATCACAAAATCCTTGAGCTGAAAGCTAATTTCATTCCTAAGGTTTTGGTACCTTTGGAGAGGATCTTTTCGAAAGATGATACTCCTTCAAAACTAGTTATGGAGTCTTCAGAAGAAAATGTGATGGATTGCAATATGGGTACTAAGGAACATCCCATAATGGTGAAGATCTCAAAGGCACTCACAACATAACAAAGAAATAGGTACATCAAGTTATTGAAAGAGTATGTTGATGTTTTTGCTTGGTCATACGAGGATTTGAAAACATATGATACTAGAATTATACAGCATAAAGTGCCTTTAAAACCAAATGTTAAACCTTTCAGATAGAAATTAAGGAGGATAAATCCAGCTTTGTTTCCTATTATAGAGGAGGTGAAAAAGTTATTAGATGCTAAGATTATTGTTCCCCTTCGGTATTCCTCATGGGTTGCCAATTTAGTACCTGTTAGAAAAAAAAATGGTGAAATCAGATTGTGTGTTGATTTTCAAAATCTGAATAGATCTTCATTAAAGGACAATTATCCTTTTCCAAGAATTGAACAAATATTGTAGAAGGTGGTTGGTGCACAAATAATTTCAATGGTAGATGGTTTTTCAATGTATAATCAAATTGCCATGCACCTTGATGATAGAGAAAAAACAGCTTTTACTACACCTTGGGGTACTTTCATGTACGACAAAATTCCTTTTGGATTAATGAATGCTAGAGCTACTTTTCAAAGGGCTATGGCCATAGCATTTGTAGGATAGGTTTGTAGTAATATATTTAGATGATATTATAGTTTTCTCACAATCTAATGAGGAGCACCTAAAACACTTGAAACAAACTTTCTTGAAATGTAGAAAATATGGTTTCTCTCTTAATCCTAAAAAGTCACATTTTGATGTACAAGAAGGTAATTTGTTAGGCCATTTAGTCTCAGCTGATGGCATAAGGATAGATCCAGAAAGGGTAAAGGCTATTCTGAAAATTAGTCTGCCAAGGAGTAAGAAGGATGTATAGTCTTTTATTGGAAAGATAAATTTTCTGTGTTGGTTCATACCAAATTTTAATGAAACCATTAAACAGATTACAGCTATGTTGAAGAAGGATCAGGAGTTCAAGTGGATTGCTGAAGCAAAAAACTCATTTGAAAAGATCAAGATGGCTCTTACGGAAGCACGAGTATTAGTAAGTCCTGATTTTACAAAGGAATTTTTAACTTTTTCTTTTGCATCTAAGGATACATTGGCTGTTGTTGTATTACAGAAGAATAAGGAGGGTCTTGAATAGCCAACTTCATTTTTCAACAAGACTCTCAGATACTCAAAGCTAAAATACAGCACTTTAGAGAAGCAGGATTACTCATTGGTAAAAGCATTGAAGTTTTTCAGAATTTATGTTTTGCATTCCAAGGTTATTGCTTATGTTCCTAATGCTGCCATTAAGGATGTTTTGACTCAACCTAACAGTGAGGATGTTAGTGCCAAAAATTGTTCTTAGACTACTAGAAGAACAAGCCAACACAATCTCAAAAGTAAAATTAAGTAAAATAGGTTTTAGGGTTTTGGTTTATGGTTTTGGTTTTAAAAACTTCATCAGCAAGGAGGAAATAAACATCCACAAGCTAAGATAGAAATGAATCATGCAAGTTGGATAAACTGGGGATCAAAAACATCCCAATAATCCATAAACATTACACATGAAATACTAATTCCACC
>LPNX010903911.1:45031-192040 GCA_001517045.1 Pseudotsuga menziesii | reverse complement strand
ATCTCCAACGCAAGCAATGAATGCACTGGCAAGAGGGAAGCGCAGAGGGCAGACTGTTGATGGGCAGGCAGCCAGGCAGCCTGAAATAGATATGGCAGAACAAAGGTCTGGCAGGCAGGAGTTACAGCAGGTAGCCCTGCTCTGATACCAGATGTTAGGTATAACTCCCGATTGATAGATTATTACTTTGCCAAAAGCTATTATTTATACATTAGATGTGGCGGTTGAAAACCAGCCTTTTCACCTTCCTATCTATTCATATTCCTATCTATTTACAATAATCCCGACGGATTATTCTAACAGAAACAATTTCACAATGAAGTCGCCAGGGCAAATATACAACCTTCTTTTCTTTTTGAAACTCCTGTTTGCCCACAGAAATCTCTCTTAATCTTTGTCGTTCTCCCGGGGCAGATAAGCACTTTCGTCCCCGGCAACGATGCCAGTTTGTTAGCACTCAGAATGTACCCAGGTTGTAAAAGGTATACTCCAAGGTAACAACAAAACCACTTTAGGAAGAAACTGGTATTTTCGTCCAGAGAGGGATCTCTCAATAAAGATTTAACAAGACCAGATTTAAAATAACATTCACAGATTTATGTATTTGGCTGAAACAATCACATAACCATTGGGCATGGAGTCATATACAAATATAGAAATACCACAAAGGCATATACATGATATTCATCAAAGGCAAGATAATCATATCATCACAGTCATTCAAATTGATTCAGGTGGAACAGAAGAGATGAAGGAACAACCCATTAATACAAAGCATCAACAAAGATGAGTTCTATACCAACTTTAGCAGAAAAAATCATATAATATCTGAAATGATGATCAGAGCATAAATACATGAATTCTAATCATCTAACGCTATATTCTAGATACGAGGAAGAAACAAAACGGAGTGTTACACAAGGGAAATACAATCACATAAGAAAGAGACACAGACTATAATATCAACGACACACGAATCTCTGACAAAACTCTCATGCATTCACTTTGTCATTCCAAAAACAGATATGTTTTCNATACAATCACATAAGAAAGAGGCACAGACTGTAATATCAACGACACATGAATCTCTGACAAAACTCTCATGCATTCACTTTGTCATTCCAAAAACAGATATGTTTTCCAAAATTATTCACTACCCAATGGGTTCCAACCCCCATCTCTTAAAAAAGATGCATATTTATACATAAAATGATCGGTGCTCCAACAAGAAGATCAATAACAGAATGATCAGCTTAATTTAGAGTTTGTAACTGAATTCCTAACCCCTAGGAAGTTTGTTACAACTCCAATCCTAACAGACCACAAAGTACGAATCAACTTGACAACAAACTTTGTCCCATCAGCTCCATATCTTTGCCCCATCAGCTCCACGTCTTTGCCCCATCAGCTCCACGTCTTTGTCCCATCTTTATTATATATCTTGTAACCAAAGTATGCAAACACCCATTATTTTTCTTTCTCCACCATGGTTTATTATCCTCTTCGATAAATAATGGTGTTAACAGCTGGCTCCATCTGGGGATGATATCCTCCCTGCGAGGTATCAAAGAACTCGTAGACCAGGTGCCTGCTTTTTGATTTTGCATAATAACTCTCAAAAACCCATCTTTTGTCTTTTGTAAATATACCATTTTTATATATTTTAGAAAATGAATGGTAGGCCTCCTGGATCTTAGGGCTTTCACTGTGAGCTTCAAATGCACTCGGGTTACCATTCATGTTTATTTGTAAAGAAAGACAAGTATATACAATCTATGATACAAATTTTACCTTCTCCTTCAGGACAGGTAATGCTTCAGGTATCTTCCATTTATGGGGTTACTCTCCAGAAGAACCCCATCTGTATATTCCAGCAAAAACGCATTCTGTCCTCTGTACCCAGCAACAACATAAGGTCCGACCCACATAGGGTCAAACTTTCCATGCTTGTCTTCGTTAGGAGCATCCCACTTCAAAACCAGGTCATCAATCTGAAACTGCTCTTCCTTGATCCTTCTGTCAAAAGTATTCTTCATTTTCTCTTGATGAGACTGCACTTTGTCATAAGCCTTACTTCTTCGTTCTTCTAGCTCAATGATCTGATTTATCCTCTGCTGTATGTGATTTGGTTCTTCTTGCTGATCCTGGAAATATCTCATAACAGGTACCCCTAATGATGTTGGAAAAATCACTTCAGCCCCGTATACCAGTTGGAATGGAGACATGCCGATGGCTCTTTTAGTACTAATCCTGTCAGCCCATAGAGCATATTTTAGTTTGGTGTGCCAGGACCTCTTATTATCTTCCAACAGCTTTTTGATAATCCTCACCAGGCTTTTATTTGAAGACTTAGCTAATCCATTTCCTTGAGGGTAATATGCAGTTGAGTGATTGAGGCTTATATGATACTTATGACAAAAGTTAATCATCCTCCTAGATTTGAAAGCAGCTGCGTTGTCTGTTACTATCCTTTTTGGACACCCGAACCGAGCCAATATATTTTCTTCAAGAAACTCCATGATCACATTCTCAGTGGCCCTCCTGGTAGGAATTGCTTCTATCCATTTAGTGAAATAGTTTGTAGCTGTCAAGATCCACCTGTGCTGACCTGATGAGTTGGGGTTTATTTCACCAATAAAATCCAAACCCCATTGCTGGAAAGGAGCTTCAACTGTTATTGGATTCAAAGGGAAAGGTAGTACCTTTCTCTTCCTGTCGAAAATTTGGCATTGATGACATTTGTTGATTTCTTTATATACATCTGAGAATAATGTAGGCCAATAATAACCAGCTCTCAGGATTTTGTTTGCAGTCACCTTCCAAGAATGATGTCCCCCACAGTCCCCTTTGTGAAATTCTTTGGTAATTTGCTGGGCTTCATCCTCCAATAGACAATTTAGTAGAACTCCTCCAGGATCCTTCCAATAAAGATATTTATTTATGATACAGAATTTAGCAGATTTCAACTTTACAGATCTTGCTCTCGATTTACTTAATCCTTCTGGTGCTTGCAAATTTCGGAGGACATACACAATACCAGAGTACCATGGAGAGGCCACAAAGTCAGCCATCACTTCTATCTCTGTGTCTAACTGATCAGACTGGTGAGTCAAAAAATTGATCTGTAAAGATTCACAATTTGAGTTTGTCATCATCTTTGCTAACCCTTGTCCTTTAACCAGCTTCGTAGGTTTTATTTCTATGTCATATTCCAATAATGTAGCTATCCATCTCGCCCGCCTGCCTTCGGGGTCTGGCTGAGTCAAAATTGCTTTTACTGCAGCAGTTGGAACATGTGCAATTACATGGGAATGCAAAACATATATTCTGAAATCCTTTAATGCTTTAATCAGAGCATAGGCCTGCTTTTCCATGATATCATATTTCAACTCCCCATCCCGTAGCATTTTACTAAAAAAGGCTATGGGTTGTTCCAAATTTTCCTCATTTTTCTGTAATAATACTGCTGCTATAGTATGTTCAGAAGCATATGAGAATACTGAAAAATCCTTGGCAAAATCTGGACTTACCAAGACAGGAGCTTCTGAAATGGCCTTCTTGATTTCCCGAAATGACTCCTTAGCTTATGTATTCCATTTTATTTCATGACCTTTCTTCAACATATTTGTAATATTCATCAAGATCCCAGCAAAGCTTGGTACAAATCTCCTTAAGAAATTTACCTGACCCAGAAATGATTGTATCTCCTTTTTGCTTCTGGGTTCTCCCACCTTCAGAATTGCACTTACTCTTTCAGGGTCAATCTTTATGCCATCCTTGGATATTATATGGCCTAGCAGCTTTCCTTCTTCTAGTGCAAAATTAGACTTCTTAGGGTTCAAAGATATGCCATACTTCCTACACTTCATGAAGACCTTCTCCAGATGATGGAGATGCTCTCTATCAGACTTTGAGTAGACTGTGATATCATCCATATAAATTACCACGAAACTTCCAATTTCTCCTGCAAAGGCAATGTCCATAGCTCGCTAAAAAGTGGCGCCTGCATTCATCAAACCAAAAGGCATCTTCGCATACATGAAAGTGCCCCATGGTGTAGTAAAGGCAGTCTTCTCCTGATCTTCTGGCAGCACTTTGATCTGATTATACCCGGAAAAACCATCCAGCATCGAAATCCTTTCAGCTCCCACCACTTGCTGCAGTATATGATCCATCTTGGGTAAGGGATAGTTGTCTTTCATGGAGACCTTATTCAAATTGCGGAAATCTATGCACAGTCTTATCTCTCCATTCTTCTTTCTAACAGGGACCAAATTTGCAACCCATTTAGAAAATCTGAGTGTTACAATGATCTTGGCATCAAATAACTTCTTTATTTCCTTCTCAATGACAAGGAGCAGCTTAGGATTGATCCTCCTGAGTTTCTGCTTAAAAGGCTTTTCTCCAGGCTTTATAGGAATAGTGTGCTGTATGATAGATGTATCATATTCTTTGAGGTCTTCATAACTCCAAGCAAACACATCTGTATATTTTTTCATCAACTTTACATACTCCTCTTTCTCTTTTTTCGACAGCTTCTTGGATAATTTTATGATTTTAGGATTTTCCTCAGTGCCAATATTTTTATCTTCAACGGCATCACCAACAGGTTTCACTTTGGGGTTCTTGGCAACATCATTTTGATCAAAGAGCCTTTCTAAAGGGATCAGGTCTCTTGGTATGAAATTATTTTTCAGCTGGATGATATCCTTACCTCCCAAGGTCTTCTTTAACNTGTCCCATCTTTATTATATATCTTGTAACCAAAGTATGCAAACACCCATTATTTTTCTTTCTCCACCATGGTTTATTATCCTCTTCGATAAATAATGGTGTTAACAAGCATGACAAGGAAATGAGGCTTACTTATGGGCACTATAATCATATTCATACTTGATCATCTCTCGGGAAGAGTATGCATTTCCATTGAGACTACAGGACACAAGCAAGATTCTTTGCCTATCAGGCCTCCCATTACTATTTAATAATTGAAGGGCCTTTTACAGTTCCATTTTGGGTAATAACACCAAGTTCTAAATATCTATCAAATTTGTGCAGTTTATTTATATGATGGAATACTTTTGCAATTATTAGTGATGATAATTGGGTTTCATCACTTCAACATAAACAAAAGGGGGTTGTTTAGTCGACCTTAAAAATATCCATACCATGTCCATTACAAATGGAAAATATTTGAGACAATTTCTCCTCTGCCTTATACCCAACAAGGCCCTTTTACAAAATTGTGATTATTGAGTGCAATTACCAACCCTCTTTTAGATGGTGCAAAACTAATGGCTTTTAATAATATCCATTCGACATCCATTTCTATCAAGCTTCCTCCTAGCAATATTGATGGCTACTCCTATGAATTTAGCCCCGGTATAATGTTATCTATGATGTTGGTCTATTGGTTGTTAGAAGAAGAACATCATTGACTTGAAGTTTATCCAATTATAATATATATCTCATGTCCCCTTTCGGTCGGTGTCCAACAAATTGTTGTCAACATGAAATATATTTGTTATGACATGAGTGTTGCAAGCTACTCAGTATGTACATGGTCTTTTGTTGATATCCTAGTTGATCTCATTGATATGTGCTCTCCCATTGACATGCTATTTCAAAAATATAAATGCATCCACACAAGAATAAACAGAAGAATTTAGAGAGATCCCTTGAGGTAGGGCAACACTATTAAATACTTCTTATGGACCAAAATCCATGCTTCATGCAATCAAATCCTCAACATATCTAATACAATGATATTCATGTGTATTCATACTTTCTCATGAGTATCCCTATGGGTCTATGCCAAGTAGTCGTTATTATGTTATTTCCTCTAATTTCATAGTGATCATATTCCATGATTATGGCCACATTACATTCATTATCCCCTTGGGTACCTCTCTAGGTACATTACATGTTATGTGATCTTTGACCAATCCATATAATGAGATCACTTGTCTAAAGCCTTTTCAAATGCATGGCCACTTGTGTGGTGTGTTTGTCACACCTTTTTAGGATAGGTGATGAGCCCCATAAATGGCTCATTATTTGGTCCACTTGGTCATACATAAGGCTTGTTAGGGAGGCATAAGGGTATAATTTGCATAAATTATTATAAACATTATGTTATTCCTCCTAAAATCCTATGCATATTTGTCAAATGAATATCTTAACATTTGATTAGTAATGCTTGATTATTTTTCTTACTCCTTTAATTTATTTATGAGATAATGAACTAATATTTGTCAAAGAATACTTGAGTCACGGTAGAGTTATAGGTGGAGGTTATCTAAAATCTAAGTGAAAGATATCAAGACACATCAACGAACTCAATCTCCTTCAACCAATTAACTAGACAAACCAAAACATGATTGAGATATTTAAGGGATTATCTCCCCTAATTATTCTCATGAGATGCCACCACTTAAAGAGAGGCTTAATGATAATTCAAGGTCGAAATTATGGTGTCTTGGTTGAATTTCTCAAGAAGGAATCAATCCCGCAAAGTTATTATGTTGATTTTTAGTTAACTCTAGGACAACTTCCACAAATTATAGAGTTTATTACATGGGATAGTTTCTAATTATTCTCATGAGATTCCACCACATGGAAGAATGACTCAACTTCATCCCAAGTTGAAATCATGGAGTCCAAGTCGAATTTCTCAAGGAGGAATCAATCCCACCAACTTGCATGCAAATTTCTAGTTAACTGAGACAACTTCCACAAATCAAGGAGTTGATTGCATGGGCAGTTTTGAGTTATTATTCTATAAATAATAATAAATTTGACAACATGAAGTTAGTATTCAATTATTATTTTTCTCTCAAACCATTTTCCATTCATCCCTTGCTGGTTAAGGTGAATTTGTAAGAGGCAACATGTTGCCCTATTTCTAATGGAAAATTATTAATAAAACAAACTAGTTTCGATTTATCGTTGAATTAGTTAGTTTAGCAAGGGTTCCAATAGCTCCTTTGGTTGGGCCCACTCAAGGGAAGGATTGTGGACCCTTGCATACCTTTCCCTTTAGTCATTTACTTCATTTCATAATTTTTAATTTTGGATTACAGTGACTGTAGAAACTTCTACATTTTATGGAACAATGACTGTAGAAGTTGTACATTTTGTAGGCTTTTTTCTTTCTTTTTTTAATATTTCTAATCTGTCTGTTGGACATATTATTTCAATTTTGTTTGCACAATTTTGCTTTCTGTTTTAGGAGTAGTTTAGATTTATTTGCCATTCTGGAATATATTTGTTTCACTTTTATTAGATTAAATTGCATTTATGTTGATAATGTCATTTCTTTCATACATATGATATCATTATCAACACTTTGTTCATGCCAGACCCTCTGCTTCTTGTGATCGCTCACATGGAACCCATGGCTTTTAAATGCCTATATTCAATAACTTGAAGGTTGATTAATAGAGATATTTTACCAAAGGTTCTGAACTAAATATAGAATCACTTGGGCTTGTCTATATCAGAATTGATAAGGAACTATGTGTCGCGTAGAGAATCTGAGTCTTATGCCCTCACAACCCTTAGTTGGAGTTTATTTCATCATTTTCTTTTGATATTATTCCATATGCCATTTATTTTATGTATGAATTCATCATTTCAACTTTGTTAATGATAACCCTTTGCTTGTTTTGATAACTTGCATGGAAACCATAGCTTCCGAATGTCAGCATCTAGTAACTTGAAGATAGAGCGAGGGGGGATTCCACTGAAAGCTATCACAACTGAACATGAAAGGTCACCCTATGCTTTCTCTTGAAGGAGACGATGAGGAAATAAGTGCCAAATGGAATGTTTGGATCTTATACTCTTGCAACCTGTAGTTAGCAGTCATTTAAAGTTTGTTATAGAAACTTTTTGGTTGATTAGATTAGATTTCATTTCCAGTTTAAAGCAAATTTCATTTCTTGTTTATTAGCTTAAATTTATTTTATGCTGTTATAATAGATTTCACTTTTACTACTGGATGACTTATTCATTTGCAATTGCATACATAGTGCACGGTACCTCTTAAGTTTGTACGAACTCCTAGGTTTATAATTTAAGTAATGAGCTAATGGATTCAGTTTTATAGCTGCAATTCATTGTCTTGTCACTTTTTGGCACCATTGTTGGGTAGGTGCTACAGTTTAGGAACATTTAAAAATTTTATTGGAATTTTTAAAAAAATATATTGCATGCATCCATATGATTTATGTGTATTTAACCCCCAAGTCTGTAGTGTATATTTAAACAGGGAACTCATGGATATCAAGATATTGAAGAGATTGTTGAAGAAAGGAGGATGAATTGATACAAATATTTTCTCAAATCCACGCTGTAAGCAAAGAGCTACAAACATATATAGATATGCATCCTAAGAATCCACAAAAGAAAGTTCCACAAGAAGACGAGGAAAATTTTCCTTTGCCTTTATATTTCAATGAAGTTGAGCATGGAATCCACAAAGAAGAGGTTTTTCTCAGCCACCTGTCCATACAAGTGAGAAAGAGCGAAGAACCATGTTTTTATCTCATCCATACTTGGATGCATACAAAGGAAATAGAAGATCAAAGAATAAAATTTGATGGGGTGCATACATTAGAGCCTGAAATTGAAGAATTTATTTCATGCTTGTCACCAGACGCATTATGTTATCAAGAGAGCAATGGACAAGTCTCAAAAGAACATCATTACATGATGAATGAATATTTTCAAATACTTATCATAGCACAAGAAAGCCAAAGAGATCATGACTACATTGAGTCTTGGTTTCAAGCAGTCACCAATCAACAATGCCACTCCAATCTTTAGCATTTCTTGGCACCTTATCCACTTGTGTAGCTTGTCCCTCATATCGTGGCATTGATTGAGGTAGATTTTTCAAACTCGGATATGAGTTCACTCAATATTAAACTACGAAAATGGATTTATTGGAAGTTTTCCTACACTTGAAAAGAGGGGCAATCTTTTCCAAGTAGGTGGGATAGGTAGATTTGTTTTTGTGAATAAAAAGAGAAGAAAAATAATAGAATAATTAAACATTCCTATGGAGAAAGCCTCTCTAAGGCGCCTAAGACATGACTTCGCTTGAAAGCCTCCTTTGAGGTGGGTAAATGAATGTAGAAATAAAATATTGCTCATGGTGAAACCTGACAATGGCGCCATGAGGCATAACATTAGTGAAAACCAACAATGGCTCCTTTGCTCTGAAAAAAAATGAAAATGAAAAAATAAATAAGATCTATTTGTACAAGGTACTCTTCACACTTTCTCCCACAATTCCTGCATGCAATAGGATTAAATAAGATACATCAATGATTACAATCCCATGGAAGACAAAATAAAACATGCATGCAAGATATGGTAAGTTTTCATTCAAGTTTCCTAAGAAAAATCAGAAGCAGAGCATTAAAGAATCAAGAAGCAGTATGGTCCGGTGTCTTGAAGATTAAGCCCAAATGGTTTAATAGAAAATGTTGATTTTTTTAAAAGGGTGTATAGGACATATTACCCCATCTCCCCATGTAATTTCATGAGAAATGGATGAGCTTAAGGGGGGAGGAAATTAAATCACAGTCCTTTACTAGAAACTTGCAGATTCGAGGATAGCTATGACATATGTATGATTTTATTCTCATTACTCCCTCATAAGTTGAAATCAAGGCTTAAACAAATTTTAGTATGTAGAGGGAACATTTATATATATCCCATGTAATTTCATTGAAAAATATTCAGTTTAAGGGGCGTAGAAAATTCAATTACAGTCCTCCAAAGATTTGGACGTCAATATGTCATAGGTTCAGTGTTTTCATAATAGCTCCATCATAAGTTGGATTCAAGATCCATATTTTTTACAGAGTATATAGGACATGTTCCTCTACCTCTCCACATAATTTCATCAACAAATACTTAGTATACAAGGGGCCAAAAAATTAAATACAATCACCTACAGGAAACATGGGAATTTAAAGGCAAATTTGAGATATGTTGGTATTTTCACCATAAATCCTTAATGGCATGGAATCAAGGCTTGAAATGTTTACAGGATGTATAGGACACACTCTTTTTTTTCCTCATAAAATTTAATTAAAAATGGAGGTGCATAAGTCGATGAAAAAAAATCAATTACAGTTCTTCACTGAAAAGGAGTACTATGCCTCAAGTAGTACACAATCAACAAGCAAAATCAAAGTTTTTTCAACCTTTTAAGGGAACACAACAAACTTTTCAAAAATATTCATGAATCTCATCTACAAGGATTATTCCTATGTAATCTAGGCTCATTCAATCAAGTGATCCAACCTTTATCCATTCAAGCGGCCGTCATTTATTCAATCAAGCCATCCAACCATAATTATTTCAAGCGAGCCAACAAATGTTTAAAGCAAGCAAACAAGGATTTCAAGCAAGAAAGGAAGGAAAAACAACATTTTCAGCACCCCCAACAAGATGTTCATAAAATAAAGTTCAAGCATGCATCAAAGTGAACAAAATATTAAGTAATCTAGGTAACTTACTATCTCTTGTCTTGTTCGTTTAGTAATATATGCAAGGCTTTAGTAAGATATCAAAAGTTTAAATCACGCTTCAATGGGTAATGAACTAAAGTTGGGTGGGGGGTATTTTCAAAGAGAAGAATTATGTGCATGTATAGTTATGTCAACATTTCATCTCTATCAAAGGAAGTTTTTTGCTAAAAGATTAAAACATAAAGCTTTATGTCCGGTACAAGAAAGCAAATGCCCATCTTTTGCTTCAATATTTTGGCATGCAAAGAGAAAAAAAGGCAAACAAAAATCACAATAAAAATTTTGTTGACTTCTTCTGTCATAGTTCAAGCAAAAGAATCCATAATCATTATTTTAATTTATTTTCAATGAGGGCATCAAGACAAAACTTGGGGGGTATGATGGGCCCATAAAATGACACATTATTTGGCCCATCTTGGAGATACCCAAGGAGATAAAAGGTGTTAATTTATTTTATTCATGATGAACTTATGATAATCTCCATTAAAGCCTATGCATGTTTGTTAAATGAATATCTTGACATGTGATTAGTAATACTTGCTTATTTTGCTTACTCCTTTCATTTATTTAATGGGATAATTGACTAATATTCGTCAAAATATTTCTTAAATTGTGGTGGATTTGTAGATGGAAAATATATCAAACAAAGTGGAAGAACTAAAGTCACACAAATCAGCTCAATCTCTCTTAATGATTTCACAAGTAAATCTAGAGTTACGTGGAGAGATTTAAGGGATTAAGTCCCTTCTTGATTCTCATGAGCTTCCAACACATTAAAAAGGACTCAAGATCATCCAAGGATGAAATCATGGATGCCAAGTCGAATTCCTAAGAGGGGGAATCAATCACACAAAATCAATATGCATATTTCTAGTTATATGGGGGACAATTTCCTTAAATCAAGGAGCTGATTGCATGGACAATTTTCTAAAGTGCTAATTATTCTCATGATATGCCACCACTTAAAAAAGGACTCAATGATCATCCAAAGTCGAAATCACAAGGACAAGGTCGAATTTCTAAAGAGGAAATCAATCCCACCAACTAGCATGCAAATTTATAGTTAACTGGGACAACTTCCACAAATCAAGGCACTGATTGCATGGGTTGTTTTGAGTTACTATTGTATAAATGATAGTAAATTTGACAACATGAGGTTAATATTAGCTTCTATTATTCTTCTCTTCATCATTTTCCATTCTCTCCATTCTTTTTCAAGGTGAATTTGTAAGAGGCAACTTGCTACCTTGTTTTAATGACAAAATTTTAATGGAAAAAATAGTTTCTATTTAACTTTGAATTATTTAGATAAACAAGGGTTCTAGGATCTCTCGTGGGTTGGGCCCAATCAAGGGAAGGAATGTGGACCCTTGTATACTTTTCCCTTCAATTGTTTACTTCAATTCATAATTTTTAAATTCGTATTACAGTGACTGTAGAAACTTCTACATTTTTGTAATAGTGATTGTAGAAGTTCTACATTCTATAGACAGTTTTATGTTGGACGTTTTATTTCCATTTTTTTGCATAGTTTTTATTTATTTATATTTTAGGACTAGTTTAGATTTATTTTCCATTTTAGAATAGTTTTTGTTCACGTTTATTATATTAAATTACATTTATGTTGTTAATGTCATTTCTTGCATACACATGATCTCATTATCAACACTTGGTGCATGCTAGACCCTCTGCTTGTTGTGACCACTTGCATGGAACCCATGGCTTCTAAATGTATGTCTTCAATAACTTGAAGGTCCAATGATAGAGATATTTTACCAAAGGTTCTAAATTGAACGTAGAATCGCTCGGTGCTTGTCTCTAACATGATTGATAAGGAACTAAGTGTCGAGTAGAGAATTTAAGTCTTATGTCGTCACAACCCTTAGTTAGATTGTATTCCAGCATTTGATTTTGAGATTATTCCATATGCCATTTATTATATGTATGAATTCATCATTTCATATTGGTTAATGCTATCCCTCTGCTTATTTTGATCACCTGCTTGGAAACCATAGCTTATGAATGTCTGCACTAGTAACATGGAGATAAAGAAAGGGGGATTTTCACTGAAAGCTATCACCGTTGAACATGAAAGGTCACCCTATGATTTCCACTGAAGGAATTGATGAGGAGACAAGTGCCAAGTGGAATTCTTGGATCTTATACCCTTGTAACCTATAGTTAGTGGTCATTTAAAGTTTGTTACAATTTTTTTTTGGTTGATTCACTAAATTTCATTTATGGTTTAGAGTATATTTCGTTTCTTGTTTATTTTATTAAATTTATTTTATGTTGTTAGAATATATTTCATTATTGCTGCTAGATGAATTATTCCTTTGCAACTGCATACATAGTTCATGGTACATCCTAAGTTTTTACGAACTTCATGGTTGATACTTTAAGTTATGATCCAAGGGATTCAGTTTCTATAGTTGCAATTCATTGTCCCGTCAATAGGTACATGTCAGTAATCCTGCTTGTATGTGTATTTCTAATCTAGATCATATAGTTTTCAACACAAACACAGTCTAATCTACCGCCTTCCCAGGATCTCGAAATAATTGTCTTCCAATGTTCTTTAGTCATGTAACTTAAAACAACATAACATATATGGAGGCTAAAATGCAATAAACTAAAAATTATAGAGTAGGAAAAGAAACATTAGATAATAGAAAGACAGAGATTGCAGTAAATTAGTTTTTTAACAAGAGAAAAACTTCAAGGAGCAATGTTCATATGCCTCTTTAGATGGGGCAACCTCTCACTTAAGCAAAGCTCGGTTACAATAATACTTAATGAAACTCTTCATAGACTTGTATCCATTTAAATAGGCTTCTCAAGTCCAAAACCCTAACTACTTGACATGGTCAAATAATTAACAAATACAACTTCCTAGTGAATCTTATTTAATAAAGAAACCCTTGTTGCATTGATTGATGAATATTAACTTACTCAACCTAATTTAAAAGATATGGTCTTATACAATGTGTGACTAACTCCTAGAGTAAGTCAAGTTAGGGTAGGACCCTAACATGCCCCCAGCCTTTCAAAAACATTATTTTCCTCAATTGAAGCCAATTGGATCCTTCCTCATCCAGTTCTGGTAAGTTGGTCTACACTTTACAATTAGACCCCACCACTTTTTTAAGGCAAGAGACATGGAAGATGGGGTGAATCTTGGAGTGGTTTGGAAAAGTGAGATTGTAGGCCACTTGTCCAATGCACTAGAGGACGGTGTAGGGTCCATATAACTTCAACGCGAGCTTCTGTTGAAGATGATACTTGAGGGACACATGTTTATAAGATTGGAGTTGAAGAAGCACCTAATCCCCAACTTCAAATGAGTGCTCAAAGCGAAGATGATGGATCTGTTGTTTTATTATGTTTTGTGTTAGAACCAAATTGTCTTTAAGGATGCAGAGAATGTATGCTCTGGTGTGAAGTGTGTCATCCACTGCATGAACCTGGGAGGTACATGGTAGATAGGAAATCACCGATGAGGGTTTTTTGCCATACGCTACTTCATATGGTGTCGTCTTTGTGGAGCCATGGTAAGTGGTATTATACCACCATTCAGCCATAGGGAGCCATTGGACCCAGTGGTGTAGCATGTCCAATGCAAAGCTTTGGAAGTACGTTTCCAAACATTTATTAACTACTATTGTACCAGGGTTGATTGAGTTTGCAAATCAAATCAAATTATGGGGGAAATGCTATGTAATTTGTTCTTTCCTCCAAATTGAGATTACATGGAGGTGTTAGAACCTATGGTTTGTTGGTAACATGTTGATGGGTCTTTTATGTCACATCAACAATAAGGGAAGACACTTGATCATAGGTCCCAAGTCAAACCAATCACATTTGGTATAGTGTCCCCGACTGGTTAAGGGCCAAGTTTCCATTGATTAGATACTAAAGTTTGTTTCTTGGTTTTATTTTATAATAATTAATTTAATCTAAGCTTAAATAATACTATGTACTAATTAAATAAAGATAACTAACCTATCTCAGTGGAGAGCAAATTTTAAAGACTCAAATGCATAATAAAAGATATACTATTAGAATATAAAAAACATAACTTTTTTCCGCATTCACCAATATATTAAAACAAATAGTGCCAAAATAAACAATAGACATATAATCATCCAATTAGTATCTTCAACTCTGTATATGTACCTATGTTTCACAACCATAAAATTATTAATTACAATAATGTCTACTCATAAACAATTCACAAGGATACACATAAGAATCAATAAAATCAAATGGTATAATTAAGAATAATCTTAATAAAAACAAATGTCATTTTAGTAGTTGCAAAAATAATAATAATAAGTGATTATAGGCGGTAACACTTCTACAAATTTAAATAAAAAACATACATGCACAATTAAAAAAAATCGATGAACATGAGCAGTAATACTCCATCGCACAAGCCGATAACAATTAAACTCCTCTTGAATCACATCTCTCAAGAAAAATCCATCGTTTTGAAATCCAATAATAAACCTATCCTCACAAAGCCTACACCCCTAAAATGAAACAAAGATCCCCTTTTATACATTTACATCATATGGTTTTTTTAGTTTCAATAACCAAGTATTTTAAGTTGCATTGTTTCCAAATTATGGGTACATCCTTTCATTTTTTTCTTAACTGAATCATTAAGAACGAATTACAAAATGTTTGTTTTTTTAATGCTTTGAAATGGTAATTTCTCTTCTTTTTATATCTTCTCACTTACTTTAGTACTTTGAATTTATTTGACTCACAGTTATTCCTTTATTTTCTTTTAATGCCTTTAAAATAAACAAATTTTACAATTAATAACCTATAAAAATAATTAAGATAACAATAATCAAATTAATAAAGATATCAGTAACCAAAATGAATGCAAACCAATATTAAGTGAAATGGGTTAATAATCATAAGAGAGGGTTAGTAATGATTTCATTAGCATGCAATACCAAAGTAAAAAAAATGTACATAGTTGTTGCTGATGTCTAGAGCCATCCTACAAAAGACTATCCAAAACATGCTCTAGATAATAAGCTAGCAAAATTCATGGAGTTCAAGCCCAGGCTAAACATGCTTTGAAAAACCAACCAAAAAATCTAACAAAATCTGGATCATAAGAAACTAACTAAAACTAATATATAGCCAGATGAGGAAGACAAAATGATCCTTCCACGTGCCAACAACTCCCATGCCCAGAAGGATGGGTTCATTGAGAAGAACAACATCACGAGCTGTCATGGCATGAATTTGAGTCCAACAATTTGGGTGAGAGATCATGTTGATGAGCGCAAAGATTCTAATATTCATTTGATCTAGCTAACACTTTAAGTCGTCTATGCCCTTGCACTTGTTTTTTTTTTAACATAAACGGGTAAATTTTATTAAAAAAAAGAAACGTGGGTCTTTTGGTTGTAGCCAATCAACCTATATACAATTTCCGGGAAGGCCTTGAATGGAAGAAAGCTTTACAAAAAGGGAGTGAATCACCCAATTTAACAATATTCAGCTGCTAGAGAATTATGGGATAGGATGGAAATAACTGTCTTCCCCATTAATACTGAGAAAACCTTGAGGCAGAAAACAAGCTTTGTTGGCCAGTTCATCTGTAAGGTGATTTTGATCCCGAAGGATATGGAAAAAATCAACCTTTTCTAAGCCTTTCAATAAAATCCCAGTTCTCTGCAAAATGATATTCAAGGAAAAATTATTTATTTTGTCCGTTGAGTTTAAGGCTTTTATCAAGATCTCCGAATCACCAAAGATTTGCACTGACTTATATCCCTTCTGCAAAACCAGATGGCATGCCAATAGAAGGCCGTATCCTTCATCCTGATTATTAGACAAAGTTTTGAGTCCCCAGCTGAACCTGATAGAAGACAATATGTCCGGTGAGTAGACCAATCCCCCTGCTCCTGAGACTCCAGGATTTCCTTTGGAAGCACTGTAAAAAAAAAAACTGCTGAAGGAGATTTCATCCAAAAAAATTTAAATTCCTCATTACTCCCATGAAGCCTCCAAGAAGGAATGATGACAGGTTTTGAACTCAGTAACTTTCCCACAGCCTGAATGCTAGAATTTCTCTAATAGTTAACAGGCAAAGAAGAGAGCGTAAGACCAGAAGCTTCAACAAACAACGAAAGAGATTTTATGGCCACGACCTGTGTAATTGGCCTCTGATCGCTGAAGATAGAGTTGTTACAAGCTAACCATAATGTTCACCACGTGATTTTGACAATTGAATGACAGCTCTTATGCAAAACTGATGCTGAAGAAGGACGCAGATCGTGCCAAGTCAGGTAAAAACCAAGGACTGTTTGAGGTGAAGGAGACAGAACCTGAACCCCACAAAGAACAATTGACCAAACAATTTTTGAAAAACCACACTCAACCAGAATATGATCCGCTGTGTCCAAAGCTGCTTTGCAAAAACAACAGCGAAACGGGCCATAAAGACCACGTTTCTGAAGGATGTCTCCTGTCAGAATTTTCTGGTGCAGAGATAACCATGAAAAGAAGTTTACCTTCGGTAAACAATAAGAGTTCCAAACCGTTTTCCAATTTGCCGGAGAAAGGCAAGAGGAATGGGCAGTATACAGAGCCTTGAATCCGTTAGCTGCTGAATATGATCCATCGGGAGCCCATCCCCAACAATCTTGTTGAGAAAGGTGAACTGGGGCGAGACCTGATAGAGCAGAGAACAACAAAGATTTTTGGGAGTTTAAACAAGCAAGAAGATCCGGCAGTGACCAGCCTACCCAATTACCATCTTTGTCCCAGGAACAAATATCTGCAAGACGGAGCAACCCTTTATTAATAGCCCAGTTCCGAATCTCTGCAAGCTGGGTGACGTTAGAAAGAGGTGGTTTCCCAAAGATTTTATCCTCCCAAAGATGAATCTTCTTCCCATTGCCAGGAGTTCGATATAACTGAATATTGAAAGCTTCAAGACATTTATATAGGAATTCCAGAAACCAGAGCCTAATGGAGTGTTAGCTAAAGTGATATTCCTCGGAGATCTACCCTGAAGGTATTTCATCCTAAAAAGGCAACCGACTGGATGATTTTTATCATCATAAAGCTGCCAAATCAATTTGCCACCCAACGCCAAATTAGCCAACCTGGGATCACGAATTTGTAATCCTCCTTCTGAAAGGGGACGCTTAATAACATCCCAGTTGACAAGATGCATCTTTTTGCCACCTTTACCTCCACTCCATAGAAAATCTCGCAATATTTTTGATATCTGGCCCGAGATAGATTTTGGAGCTAGCAACAAGGTAGATTGAAAAATGGGAATTGTTGAAAGGACTGACTTGATCAAAATTAATTTCCCAGCTTTAGTTAGCCACTGTCCACCCCAAAAAACAATTTTTGCCTTTAACTTTGCCAGCACCTCGAGCCACAAAGAGGGGGAAGACGGACCAAGAGTTAAAGGGAGTCCCAAATACTTTATCTTCTCCCACTTGACAAAGCTAGGGAATCCCAAGAAATCTGCAATTCGAAGTATTACTGGAAATTCAACATTCCATCCATAGACAACACTTTTTGTTTTATTAACCATTGCTCCTGTTATGTGGCAAAATTTAATGAGGATATCATTGAATGCCCGGGCAATCTTTATTGAGGCTCCTCCAATAAAGAGAGAGTCATCCGCGAAAAAAGCATGATTAATTAGGTCCACCCCCCTAGCGATTTTAATCCCTGGAAGATACCCAGCTTCCTTTTCTATAATGAGTTTACGACTGAGTGATTCGACCATCAATATATAAAGGAAAGGAGACATCGGGAAACCTTGACGTAGACCTCTAGTAGCTTTGAAGAAATCAATGGGTCTGCCATTAACTAAAGGTGCAATCCAAGGCATTTTAGTGCAAGCTTTAATCAGGTTTACAAACTCGAGACAAAAACCAAAGGAGAGCAGAACCTTATAAAGGAAGGGGAGCTTTACTCGGTCAAAAGCGTTCTTCATATCCAACTTTATTAACAAACCTTTCTCCTTTCTTTGGAAGCTTGAGTGGATGGCTTCTTGCACTTGAATGACATTATCCACTAGGTGTCTGCCTTTAACGAAACCCCCCTGTGAGGGAGAAATCAATTTACCTAGCAGGAGCTTAAATCTGTTGGCAAATAGCTTGGCCAGAATCTTATAGGAAGCATTGCACAGTGAAATAGGACAAAGTCTATCAAAGGAGGAAGGATTGGCTTCCTCTGGAATGAGGGCTAAGAAAGTAGAGTTGGTGCACCCGCCAACTTTACCTTTTTTTTGAAAGGTAGACACCATACGGATCAGATCTGACTTAATAATGGACCAGTAGACTTTGTAAAAGTGGATTGAAAAACCGTCCGGGCCAGGGGCCTTATCAGACTCCATAGCCCAAATGACTTCAATAATTTCTTTTTCAGTAAAATGTTTCATTAAACTGGTATTGTCCTCCAGGCTGACTAGAGAAGGGATGTTTTCCAGAAATTCAGAAGACTCATCATCCCCATATAGACCATATTCATGAAACAATTGTTGAAAGTAGTTGCTAGCTGACCGTTTGAGAAGATCTTGCCCTTTTATAAGGGTCCCATCACCATTAGAAATTTCTGTAATGTGGTTTCGAGAGAGTCTATTTTTGCACTAGCGGTGGAAGTAAGCAGAATTCTTATCCCCTGCCAACAACCAAAGACTTCTAGATTTCAGTCTTAGTTGTTCCTCTTCATACCTGAAAGATTTAGGGGATTTAAACTGAGCAAGTTGCTCTTGAGCCAGAAGTGAAGAGGAAATATCACAATTTTCCATGCCAAATTGAAGTTCAGATAACTCATCCACACATTCCTTTCTGCAGGACGTTGGAGTAATGAGAGGGGATTTTACCCATTCCTTCAACACGATTTTTGTTTTTTTCAATTTCTGCTAAAAACCGTAACTGGGAGATCCAACAATGAATTGGGACCAAACCTGAGAAACTATATCCATGAACCTAGCACGCTCAATCCAAATTGGGCTGAATCTGAACGGAATTGGCCCTAAATTATCTTCAAATTCAAACGACAAAGAGATTAGGTGATGGTCTGACGTTAGTTTAGGAAGAATTTTTGAAGACATGATTGTATCGTCCAACAGAGTGTTGTGGACAAGGAATCTATCAAATCTGGCTGAAATATTGGCAACTCCCACCCTATGATTTGACCACGTAAACTGCCCAGCCTTGGGCTTTAAATCGATCAAGTCCCAATATCGAATCGGATCTTCCACATAATCTTGCATGTGATCCTTGCCACACAAGCCTCCTTTTTTTTCATTTGGAGATAAGGTAATATTCAAATCACCTGCTATAACTATATTGATAGGAGAGGAAAACTCGAGGAAGTCTGATAACATTTTCCAACAATCATGTTTTTCAGTGTAATTAACTGGTACATAAAGATTAAAAAGAGCGTAAGAAGTCTTACTAGAATGATGAAATAGCTCTGTGAAGATCCAGTGTTGGGTAGCGAAAACATTTTTAAGCTGAAATTTCTCTTCTCTCCATAGACTAGCTAATCCCCCACAGGTGCCTCTAGCACTGACAACCTTGCCAGCGTTTAGTTTCCAATTATTGCTACTGATGAGAAGGAGAGCTTCCTCCTCAATCTTCGTCTTTTGGAGCAATAAGATTTCGGATGGGGCCATTCTCATTAAATCTTTCAGCAACCGCTTTGATAGGATTCCCCAATCCCCTACAGTTCCAAGAGGTAATTTGCATTACTTACCCAATTGAGAGGGAGTACCCACTCCCTTTGACAGTCTAGTTCTCTTGTTCCTTCCATAAGACATTTTGATAGTGGACTGACTGCCTTGAGTCTTTAATCTCTCGGCCTCTTCTTCCCGAATCTCTTTCTTAGATTTCTTGCCACCCTTCTTGGAAATTGGATCATCTTCAGAAGAACTGGGACTATCAAGCTGCTTCTTGCAGGCAATATCTGCGTATGAAGGGGGAGAATTTTCACCAATAGGGGAAGAATGAGTGGGCTCTCCGGCCCAATCAGGAGCAGGTTCCTGAGGAACTGGAATTACATCCAATTCATCCCCATTGAGTTGTTGCATTTCCCCTTCTTCAAGGACATCATAATTAAGGACATCGAATTGATTGGAAGAAGTATTAGGAGGAATTACAACCTGAGCTATAGGACGAGACTTGCCAACAACAAAGACGCTAGCCATTAATTTATTTTCTTTGCCTTTCTTTCTAGAGCCTTGATTTTGATTTCCAGCCTTTTGTACTTGCATCCACTAATCTTCTTTCTCAATTACTTTTTCGTCTTCTGATTTTTTTTTGCAGTTCCGAGCAAAGTGACCGTAGCCATGATAGAATCTGCATTTGAACGGAATTTGTTCATAATCCAGCTCCTGAATATGAGACCAATTTGCAGTAGTTAACTTAATTGCCTCAGGCAGTCCTATCTCCAAGTCAACTTCTACACAGATTCTTGCACATGAGAATTGTTCTTTTCGATCAGCCCTGTCAATGTATTTACCGATCTTATTCCCTATGGATTCGAAGGCGTCTGAGCTCCAACAGTGTAAATGAAGATGCGGGAGTCTCACCCAAACAGGAACTGCAGAAGGGACATCTTGAGAGGGATCAAAATTGGGAATCCACTTGTTTAAGTAGAGCCCCTAAGGACCCATGAAGTATGGGCCATTCCGAAAAATAAGATCTCGATCCGCTGCAACATAAAAAACAAAGACATAAAATCCTCTTCCTACAAAATGGCTTCGAATCCCATTAGAGACTAAAGGCCTCCAATTCCTCTGCACCCAGCTATCAATAGCTTTTGGAGAGGGCCATAAGCCGGTGAATTGTCTGATGAGTCCACGTTCAGCCAAATTTAGCGTCGAACAACAGATTCGATCAACAGGTAACTCTACTGAAGGAATATCCACTTTCTTGACAAATTTTTGGGAGGGGCCCCCTTTCCTCTTCCCACAGGAAGCAATCAATCTCTTGAATGCTTCGAGATCAGGAGGAAGTGGCAGAGGAGGGACAACCCCGGAGTCCATGGATCTGTTGATCAATTATCTCAAGCACGCTCAAGGCCAAACCACCTCCGAGGCCAACTCTGAAGAGAGCTCCACCACCGAGACAAGAATCAGGCACAAGAAAAATGAGAGAGACAGACTGAACAAAGCCAAACAAACAACCCTCGAGGCTGAGCTGCAACAGATAAACCACCAGAACCGAGCCTGACACCAAGAAAACCAGCCATAGAGCCAATTCCACCAATGGAGAAACTAGCCTCCTCCAGCAAGAAAAGTCAACCCAGACAGAGACAGGTTGCGAAGGCACTCCAAGAAACAAAAAAACTCTGAGAATGAAGCAAGGATCGAATGCTAGTGGTGAACCGGCCGAGAATGCAAGAACTGCTATTGACTCCTTCACACAGTCACAGCCTAAAAAACGCCGATCCAACCTTCACATGCAGCGAGGAGAAAACCTGACAACACCAAATCAAGAATCTGATAGACTCACTGAAGAAGGCCTACTAGCAACGACATCTGCAAACCAAGGTCTTCTTGGAGCCAAAACAAATGATCTTGTGGAAATCGTGGAACTCTAGCCTGAACAAATCCATGCAGCAACAAGACCTAGAGGCACTTGGCCAAGGCCAATCCGAACTAGTAATGGAGCTTTCTCAAAGCAACCCTGATTTTTTTTTTTTAAATGAATTTTTTTTTTAACTAATCCAAAATGTATTTGTCATTAGAGAATGAAGATTTTCACAATTATTTATTCGTAATTGTGTATTATATAGGTCAAGCATGCTTCTTGTCCAAGGATATTACACTATATAGAGAGCTTATTCCAAATATTGCCCTTGCACTTGTCGAAGACCATGTCAAAGAGTGTTTTAACCAAAACGTCATCATCGAGGAGGCTTGCATAATTCTTATCTAAAGACTAGGCATGCAAGGGGTTAGGATGTAGGCCATCTTGCTCATAATTAACATCATCATTGTGGGTGTTATCCAAATTGTTCTCGAGGGCGAATAATATTTAACATGCAATAGAGTGATAAATGTTGTGACGACAGCACTGTGGGTCGTTGGATCTCAACTTGTTAAGATCTAACCGATCCATAATACTGCTGCCCAAACATTTATTACTCTGCTGCATGTAAAATATTTTTCATCGTTCTCGAGGGTCGAATTAGGATAGACGATAAGATTGCCACGGACTACCTGTCAAACCATTCGTTTTTATATCTCTAGTGCCTAGGCTCGTCCTGCAAGTTGGAGGAATCACCGTGTGTAGTTTCATCATTCATTGTAATTGAAGAAGCATTGGGGGAAGAGATTTCAGAACCTGAAGAAATGCATGGACTGCGAGTCACCATGAGCATGACGAGATATTCCTCTAAGACGCGGCCGAGGCATATTGAAAGTAAATTTTGGAGGGATGGAAAGGATATCAATTGAAACCAAAATCTGTGATCGTAAAAAAATCCATATTTCACCATGTAGCGACAATAAATGTGGAGTCTTTTCCCATTGAAATCCAACTACAATCTCCATTAACGAGGCCTGATGTGCATTAAGAGCTTTCCTGTCATCTGCATACGAGAATTCCACTACCATCTCCAAAATGAGGAAATAAATATTACAATGTACATGATGCTTGACGTGGAAGGGTATAAAACCACCGTCATTAGAGTGGCCTGGGAGAATGAGTCGCCAACTGTCCTCTCAGCTGAGCACTACCACATCCCCTATGTATTGGATAACACCCCAATGGGGATTTAACTCATTTAAAACATTAATAATAAAGCCAACATACTTTATATCTTTAGCCAATTAATGAACTCAAATATATATATATATATATATATATATATATATATATTATCCTAAGCGTAGATTAATGTTTTGCAGTAATAGGGCTCAAGGTTAATCAAGTTATATCAATATCAAATCAGTTCAGTTGGTGAGGCAGTGTGGTAGACCATACTAAGAGGTTTTGTAGGTTGTAGTAATGGAGTCAAGTTGGTCTTATTTAATATATAAGTTTGTATACATCATCAACGAAAGATTTAATTGATGAGAATTGGGCTAAGTTTCAAGTTTGTGCTAAATTCAATAATCTTGATAGAATTACTTCAATCGCATTTTGTAAGTTTTGTAAGTTAACAAGTGGTAGCGGTTGAGTGGACATTGAAGATGGAGCATCAACATGATTACAAGATTACCGACATGGGAGTTTTTATTTTAACTTATGATGTAAACATCAGAGCATAAGTATTAGGGAGATTTTTTATTTATTATTTATTATTTATTATTTTATTTTTAGTAGAAAAAAGCCTGACCTTGTTATTCATTGTGAATCAAAGGACATCTGAAATACATCCCTTCATAGGGATACTGACAGTACAAGTCTTGGCATGGAACCCGCCATACACACAGCCAAATAAATAGCTGACAACTACATACAAAAAGAAAAAGGTTAAAGGGGGATCACCCATTCGAAGACAGAAAAAACACCCATAAGGTTCTGTGAAAAACAGGACCATTGCAAACACATCTGTTCATCGGATCTACATATCAAGAGTACAAAAATAGCACTGAGTGCTTAACAAGGAGGCCTGCTCCAATTGACAAATCCCACCAGGGAAAGTGTGCCAAAAGTGAAATACTAAGAGCCTTGCTCCGGCACAACATACTAAAAGAGCTGAAATACCCCATTCATGACAAAAATGCCATCGTCAAATTTCGTGAAAGTACCACACCCAAGAGCCAAATCAAGGGCCTCTTTTGATAAGTAATCAACGCGCTGATTGTGCTCTCGATATGTATGTCTGATGGACGAGCATAAGAAGTAAGACATAAAGTGCCTAATGTCCAAACACCAGTGCCTCAGATAGGGTGAATCCAGTGAAGACTGATAGTTTGCCCAGTTTATGATGACTGTTGAATCGCCAAAGATATTCAGCGACGGGATCCCCATTTCTTTTGTAACTATCAGCAAAGCCCACAGAGCCAGGAGCTCCGCTCTGGTGTGTTGGTTATCATGGGCAGACCCGGGTTTACTATAATCAACCAACAACACCCCTAGCTCACTGGCCCTTTCGGCGACAGACCGCAAAGTGGCCTGCAGTCTCACCCGAAGTGATTCTAATGGGTTGGCTAAGGACTCAAGTGTCTTGGACCAGGTTTTGTGGCGATCCTACTCGCGACTTGCAGCTTTCCTAGCTGCGAGGTCTCTTTCTTTGCATGTCGTGTGACCCTCTGCTCGCGTCGCGCGATCTCCTCGTCCCGCAGCTCTTCTAGCCGCGAGATATTCCCTTATACCATCGTGCAATCCCTTTCTACGTCACGCACTTTCCTTGGCTCGCGAGATCTCCAACCTTACCGCATCGCCGCGCACCGTGCGACACGTAGCACCTGCGCAACGCTAAGTCCTCAACCTGCGATATCGCGCACCGCAGCTCCTCTGCCGGTGCGGTATCACTTCTCTGTGATATCTTACCTCCGCGGCTTAGCGCACTTAGCGTTGCTCGTGTCGACGTGCAAGACTTAGCATACAAGGCTGTTTAATACTGCAACTAGTGACTGTTTCACACAAAGCATAAATGAACCACACACAACATGCCAAAGACTTCAACTTATGTTTATCCTTCTATATTACTGTGAACTGATTAACACATTCATTCATTAACTTGTAAACAAAGTCCATGAAATGACTGACAATTGCATAAGTAAACATAACACATAATCCAATCACATAACACTTGATTTTAACGTGGTTCACCTCCAGGATGGAAGTTACGTCCATAGAACTGTGTTTTTATTATAGCTCAGGGGAAGGTAAAACACAGTTCTGCTGCACCGCATATGCAGCTCAAGATCTTCTCTCTTAGATCTCTTTCGCTCTCTATATTGCTCTCCTACAATATACTCTTCCCTCTCTGTCGATCCCTGCGGATCGTTACATGCATGCTCTGTAAGACAGCTACTGGTTACAGTAAGATTGCTACCGCTAATAACAAAACCAGAGCTCAACTCTATTACAATACAAGATAACGGTGAGCTAACAGACTCAATGGCTAACTATATGTTATCCGACTAGCTAGATGGTTTAAAATGCCCAAAATGCCAACCTTTTACAATACAAAATACATCCCTTTATAGGCAGCCCAAAGGTCTTGCCATTACAACACTGTGGGCCTGTCCCAACAGTAACCCAAAACCCTAACTAGTGACAGTCGGCAATATCTGTACTTGAGGTAGCCGCTTTCCGTCACACCACAGCTCTCTACAGTCTTCCATGCTTCCCGGCGTTGATCATGGATACTGTGCACCGCTTCGCTTTTCTATCCTTTGTCTTCAATGCTTTAGCCTCGTTGCTCCTTTTCCTTTATGAGGGTTGCTGAGCCCTCCTGTCTTCGCCGCTGCCTTCAATGCAGTGGGTGAGCTCTCTCTTCTCAGCCACTCAGGTACCATCATCTTCCTTGAATTCTCTATCTTAAAAGTCATGGTTTCTGGCTCTGCTCTGTAGCTGAAAACGTGCTACGGCGTCGTAGCTCTATCTTATCTTCTCTCTGCCAAAACTGTCTGTCCGCTAAACTGGCAGCTTCTTCTGTAGCTGCGGGACCCTGCTCCAACAGTCCCCTAACACTTACTTGTGGCTCGCCCCCGAGCCACTACCAGTGGGCTTCTCCTACTGTAGCTTTGCCTTGGCTTCCTGCGAAGCCCATTGAAACTTGTCCCGAAGTCCTGCGACTTCGTTCTGCATCTCTGCGACACGCTCTTGTGGCAAGTCAAGCATAGCTTGACTAATACTGGAGTCCTCTGCTGCATCAATTTCATTTCTGGTAGCCGTGAACTCCGTAACTTTCTGTTCAACCGTATCGACTATCTCTGCGATTTGCTTTTGATATGGTTGAAGCAGGTCATTGATTTGTATCTCCTGTGCTCTCAACCGCTGTGCTTCCTGCTACAAGCGATTCATCTCCTTTGTCTTTCTCATCTTCTGAAGAGCTGCTAAGCTCTTAATTTCTTCCCTCATTACTGTTGTAGTATTCTCTATCTGTTGAATACTTTGTTGTATGTCTACTTTCTGGGGAGGCGCATCTAACTTCGACCATGTGCTCGTCACATCGGCTAGCACTAACAATGCATCGTTTATGCGAGATTTCATATGCGTGGAAGTGAGTCGGAGGGCCTCTATTCTTGCTTCCTTTTCTGCCTGGGGTGTGCCTGGTGGGCGAGCTTCAAGCTCGGCAATCTGCGCTTTGTGATCTTCTTCCCTCTTAGCCAGGGTTTCTTCCAGCTGGGCTACTGTTTCCTCTAGGGCCTTTGCTCTATCTGCAACCTTTCTTAGCTTCTGCGGGACAGGTAAAGTGAACTCAATGTTGCATTGGGGCAGTTCCAAGGCGATGCTCTGTAGAACTTGAGAGAGTTCATGATCTCTTTCTTCATACTTTCTTAACTCACCCTCCTTTTTCTGATAGCTAGTGGCGAGTGCTGCATTCTTCTGTTTCAGCTGCACGTTTTGCTTGTAAGTCGCAAGCTCTCTATTCCTAAGCTTGACGTTTAGTTGTTGCTGGATCATCTACAACTGATCAATGCGAAACTCTGCGAGGTTAACCTTGACAGGTTGCCTGATTTCGATCGGGGCATCCGTTGCTGACGCAGGGAATCGGATGCTAACGCAGGGAATCGGATGCTCCCCGGTGGTATCGCGATTGTATTGACACGATCTGCTGCTAAGGTTTCCTCGCGGGAAATCGGCTGTGTGGAACTTTCTCCTGCGGAAGCCTTTACCGGTGGAATCTGTATCAGAGCAGTCTTTTCAGTAATTAATTTTAAGTCCAGAAGCTGCTTTTCTACCGCACTCTGTATCTTTTCCTGCGATGACTGTATGACGTCAAATGAGTCTTTCAAGGTGTCATGCGTTCTTGTCGCAATGAGTTCATAATCATCATCGGTCAATGCGGTCTTTAGAGGTGGTTTTGAAGTTTTGTGTTTTTTCTTCTGTTGTGTCTCTGGTGGCCCTTCTTCTCCATCCTTTGTCGTCTGTGCCTTTGATGGCACTTGCTGTGAGGTTTTCCTCTTTTCCCCTGGTAGTGGTGCTTCTGTTGTAGATTGCGTCTAGGTCTCTGTTTTGTCTTTGCCCTTGTCCTGGGGTTCTGTCTGTGCAGTGTTTCATGATAGTGGTGCAGTATCTTCATATCCCTGCTTCCATTGGTCATCGAAGTCTCTTGTGACTCCTTCGACATCCTGTGTTGTCATTCTAAACGAGCCAGGAGCCCAATCATCCCACTTAGTCCTTTTCGGTCGCAGATAGATTAAATGGTTGTCTGCCATAAAATTAAGCCGGCTATCGTATATGTCCACAGTATTCGTGCTGAGCCATGGTGTCTCTTGAATTACCTTCATCCACAGCTTATAGTAGTCATGGAATACCATCGTATTTACCGCTTTCTTGGCTGGGCTGTTGGTCTCCCATAAGCTGGCATAACGCACTCCTCTGGGCGCGCCACCTGCTATCTGCGGAAACTGGGTATGAGGCGGTTCCTTCCATCCGACAAATGCGCAAAGTATAAGTAACCACGAGAAATGGAAAGGGTGGTTTGCTTCATCCTGAGCTGCCAAGCAATCTGCTTGAAGCATATTTAATAAATTGAACTGTTCCCCCTCTATGACTTGTATGGAAAGGTGAATTACGGATCCTGTAACTTCCTTTGGTCGAACCTTGGTTAGCAGTCTGCCCGCGAGTAGACTAGCGGTGAATCTAAGTGTCTCATTTGTTATGCTTGAAATGTCATAAGCCCATCCTCCTCTCTGTAGCTGATACTTATTTACTAGGGCTTGTGGTAACTTGGAGTCCTTGGTTTTTCCTGTTGTCTGTATATCGGGATGTTTACCCGTCTTGTACAGGCTGGTAATACGATGTATCAAATCGACATTCAGGTCGACCTTGTTGCCTAGCCAGAGGTACCCTCCGTGTACACAAGAAAGTAAAATGCGCACCACGGCATTAACCTCTGCACCCCGTTCGAAATGGGGTAATCTTAGCAAATTGAGCAGACCTGACCGCTCAAGAATCTGGACATGTGGTAGGGGAACACATTCATTTCTCCCTGTCCTTGGGTTCTTCTCAATCTTTATATATTGGTCCGGTTTGAAGTGAGGATATGTCTTACCATCTCCCAGGTTATAATCTACAAATTTAACAACAGCATCATATCCTACTAGATCTCCATTTTCCTTTACTCGAGAATCAATGGGTGGTATGGGAACAGTATACCTAGCATTCTTAGGAATTCTTACCTCTGGTGCGCCTTCAACTCATGGTATCATTTAGTCTGTTGTGCTATGAACTTCTTCCTCTTGCTCTGAACCGGATTCGTCATTGACCTGAGATTGGCTCCTCATCTGTGGTTGCTGTCTGGGCTGTGACGAACTTGGCGGAGCACCCTTAGATGGCGTCGTCATAGCTCCTGCAAGGCCGTGACGTTGAAATCTTCTCAAAACGTTTTCTATAGGTTCGTCCTCGGACATAACCCACTCAGTGAAAAATGGCGGACGTGCAATGGCTGCAACTTCTGAAAATCACAGCACTCTGCAACAAACTTAGCTCTTCACAAGGAATTCTTAACAACTTACTCTATAGCTCTCGGTTTTTCTGCAAATGTAACCGTCCCAATTGAATACTTTCTGCTTTTATGCCCAATACGATAATCTCAGACACACCGGTCATCTAGATTGAACCCGTCGGTTGTAATAAATGCCTGGACAAGACCACACCCGTCATCTGATCCTTAATAAATGCGGAAATCCGATCGAATTTCCCTCGAAGTGTGTGTGTACAGGCGCCGGTCTCATCGAAGATTTGCCAAATCTGGAAAAAGTGATTATACTGCTGCCAAATCTACGGTAAGATATACCGGTCGTTTCCTCATTAACTGACTGTCAGAGGTTGACTTGACTGGCCCTCTGTCGGTTACCGAACTGAATATGTGGCACGGGGAAACATCGCACTGTCGCGATGCGACTCCGCATCATCTTCGTAAAACCATTTTTTTTTTTTGGCAAGCCACTGATGACTTGCGCAAAACTGAACCGACCTTATGCGATTCCTCATACTTAGAAAATACCTACCGGTGTAGACTAGTTCCCGGTGCGATGCCTCCTTTCAACTACACTAGACATCTGCACCAACATAAACTGGTTAAGCTAGGGCTGAGTGGTGGGGTGGCTATCACTATAGAGCTTAAGTCTACTGCCATTAATCCATGTGGGAAGAAGCTCCCCATTCAGCTGGCTGAGCTGAACGGCACCTCCCTCTGTAACTTGTTGTATCTGATATGGCCCCAGCCAATGCGTCTTAAACTTTCCTGGAAACTTAATGAATTTGCTGTCGTAGAGGAGCACTAGGTCTCCGATCTGGAAAGTCTTACTCTTAATGTGTCTGTCATGCCAAGCTTTTTCTCGTGCCTTCTGCACTTTCTGATGGAATCTGACGATGAATCTGTCTTCTTCTAGGGCAAGCAACTGTGCTAGCCTTTCCTCCACTGTGTCTATATCAGTCATCACGGTAATCTGAGCGATTCTTAAACTGGGAAGAATATACTCCATAGGCATAACAACCTCCTGTCCATACACCAAGCTGAAAGGTGTGTGTCTCGTAATTTTCTTGCATGTGGTCCTGTACGCCCATAATACAACATTAACTCTGAGGTCCCAATCATTCCTTTGGCTATTGCAGATCTTAGTAAGAGCATTTTCTAGAATCTTATTAAAGGCCTCCACCGTACCATTAGCCTGTGGGTGGTAGGGAGTGCTCTTATGGTGCTGAATCTGGAATTCTTCTGTCAAGGCCTCAATAGTGCTGTTCAAGAAATGTGTGCCTTGATCACTCATCAAAATTACTGGGCATCCAAATCTACTGATGATGTTTTCAAAAAGGAACTGTGCAGCTGTAGCAGCATCACAATTTCTTACTGCTTTGGCCTCTGCCCATCTGGTGAGGTACTCTGTTCCGGTGATAATATATCTCACACCAGTGCGCTTTCCTGGTGGGTTGATAGGACCCACAAAATCTATAGCCCATTTGTCAAATGCACGCAGCGTGACCTGCGGTCGTAGTGGCATTTCATCGCGTCGCGAGGGTTTTCCTACCCTTTGGCAGATATCGCAGCATCTGCAAAAGTCCTTGGTGTCTTTATGCAACGTAGGCCACCATAATCCTGCCTCCAGGATTTTCTGCGCAGTCGGCTTTTTTGCGAAATGGCCTCCTGCGGTTCATGAATGTGCCTCTTTGATAATAGCGTCTTTTTCATGCGGCATCACACATATGCGCAAAACATCATCCGGACCTAACTTGTAAAGGTGTCCTGCGATGAGGGTGAAGTTTGCTGCTTTAACAACCAACTGCTTCTTTTGCTGCTTTGTAAACTCATCAGGTGCTACTCCTGTAGTGAGAAATTGAATAATATCGGCATAGTAATCGTCTGCGATCTGGATAGAAAACAACGGTGCATCTGGCAGATTGTCATCTAGGTTACTTGGCTCTTCTCCTGAGTCTATCCGTGACAGATGATCAGGTCCGACATTTAGTCTTCCTGGTTTCACAATGATTTCAAAATCATACTCCTGAAAGAGGAGTAACCATTTGCAGATTCTCTCCCCTAACACTGGCTTATTGACCAGATACTTCAAGGCAGAATGGTCAGTAAACATCTTGAATGGGGCACCCAATAGGTAGTGCCTGAACTTCTGCAGTGCGTACACCATAACCAGGCCTTCTTTTTCTGTTGTGGTGTAGTTCTTTTCTGCTGTCGATAGCTTTCTGCTGGAATATGTGATGGGATGGTCAATATCTCCTTTTCCTGGTTGTGTTAAAACAACCCCTAGTGCGATGCCAGACGCATCCACATGTACATGAAATGGCTTAGTCCAGTCTGGAAATACTAAGATGGGTGCTGTAACCATCTTCTCCTTAAGTATGTCTAGACTCTGCTGACATTCCTCATTCCATAGGAATTTTACATCTTTCTTTAGCAATTTCTCCATTGGTGCTATAATCTTTGCGTAGCCCTTGATGAACTTTCTGTAGTACCCGGTATGACCAAGTACTGTCCTCAGTTGCTTGACTGAGTTGGGTGCTGGAAGATTTACAATGATGGCGATCTTCGTGGGATCTACCATCAAGCCTTGTCTGCACACAATATGACCCAACAAAATACCGAATGGTGCACAAAATATACATTTTTCAAGTTTAGAGAAATCTGGTACTGCCTACATTTTTCTAACATCAGCCATAAGTCTCCTATGTGCTTGTCGATTAGTCCAAATATAGTCCAATCATCAAAATATACTTCTAAGAATTTATGGATGTATTCTTTAAATACATCAACTACTACTCTAGAAAATATAGCTGGTGCATTCTTAAGACCAAAGGGCATTACCGTATACTGGAACGAGCCCCATTCTGTTGCAAAGGTGGTCTTGGATCGATCTTCTGGATGTATTCTGATCTGATGGTAGCCTGAAAAACCATCAGTGAAGGAGTAGACCTCTTGTCCTCCCACGTTGTCTAATACCTCATCAGTGAATGGTGTCGAAAACAGATCGTGAAGCGATGCATCGTTGAGCTTGCGCAGATCGACACGGATCCTGATGTCTCCTTTGGTTTTCTTTTCTTGTACGACCATGGGGCTAACCCATTCACTTTCTTCCACTGGTTCAATGATGCCTGCTACTAGCATCTTATCAATCTCATCCTTAACTTTTTCTTTGTAGCGCGGATTCAATCTATATGGGCGCTGCTTGACTGGTCTAGCATCCTCCTTCAATGGTATCCTCATAACTCCCAGGTCTCCAACTATTCCCTTCATCTCGGTGAACTTGGTGGGAAATAGGTCCTGATATTCATGTAACAAATCTACAATCTGTCCGACTGTTTCATCGTTCCAGTAGTCTCCAATAGAGGCAAACTTAGGTTCTGCGTCTGTGCCAATATTGATCTTTTTAATCTTGATGGGTTCGGTGATTGCTGGAATCTCTAACTGTGGTCCCTCAACATCGCGGGTCCCTTCTGACTCCGAAATGTTGGTGTCGCGAGGATCCTAATCCTCATCCTTATCTTCATTGTCTGACTTTGCTGTGAAATTATAGCACTCGAGCGCGGCTTGCAACTGGACGGCCCACTCAGGTTGAGCTTGCACTGAGATGGTACAATCCTCAAATATCTTGATCTTGATTATGTCTAGGGCCTGAGCAACACTTGGATGTTCTGATTCAAACACGAAGGTGAGTAGGAAACTGTCTATCATAAGTGACCATGTGGTCGTCCCCTTGCGCAATTCGGTCTCTGTGTACTAGTTCCTTGGAACTGTGTCCAATGTGTGAATGAATCGGTGAACCCATTCGTCCTCGAGAATGTCCAACCAGTTCTGTTCACATGTCTGAATGTGTGTCCTAGGATCAGTTTCTCATGTGTAGTTCTGCTAGACATACTCTCTGTCGACAGAAAATCTGATCGCCATCAATATTTTAATATCATCCCATGATGCAATATTCTCTTTATGCGCATACCACCATCTCGCAGGTGTGGCTCGTACTGCAAGGTCCATAGCTGCGATCCTCTGCTCGTAAGGAATCTGTTGCTCAAACTGCTCAAGGAAGTCCTAGATATCTATCAGACCATGATATGGTGGAATCTCAGTGATCTCTGCGCCAATCCATCGCAATGACTTACTCATAAATGCACATCTGCGCGCTGAGACTTCGTGAAGTCTGTTCTGCCAGTTCTCTAGACCAACATCGGAATCCGATGCGCATGAGTTGTCGCATCGCCAACTAATGTTCCCTTTTGCGGTTGGATTGATGTAGTCATTCTGGTAGAGACTATCCATGTTATGTGCCTCCTCCTCTGCTCGGATAGGTTCAATATATCTAGGACCCTGGTGAGGATCCAACGACGCGATGACCCGAATCTGCGCATCCTCAAAGGTCATTTGTCTTCTCTTTAGGTCGATGACAGCCTTGCTACCGATCGCCCAATCGATACTTAATAATGCTGGATACGGTCGACTGTCGCCAATGATTTCTATAACCTCGAAGTCCGCAAAACTGCGAACTCCGTCAATGTCAACTGGCACCTGTGGCAGTCGACCCAATGGTGATACTCGCTGCTGGTTAGTTAATCTCAGGTGGATAGGCGATCTGACTAACTGAGGGCTACCCATCTGTTCCCATGTTTGCTTAGTCAGAACATTCACCTCTGATCCTAGATCTAAGACGACCTCATCCATTTCAAACTCTCCAATCTGTGCTGTGAGCTTCATCTCTCTTCCGGTCCTTGTATGTCCTGTAATATTATGAACAGCGCGGTGTGCACTGCCCGAGAGAGAAGGTTGCTGACACTGATCTACGATGTGCTGTAGCTCGCCGATAGCTTTTTCATTTCTCACGAGTTTCAAGCAACTGCGCAGGAAGGATTGTATGCTTCCTATCGATTCATCCTCGTCGCATATTCCCGATGTGGTAGCCTGCGGTATCTGTTCAGGGCTATCGCCACAAGGTGCTTGCTGCGGTACGCCCCTAGATGGCAGTACCTGCGATCCTGATTGCGTAGGTTCATCAAAGGAAGCCTTGGCTTCGTGAAATGTCTCTTTATTCTTCTGCAGGTCGAGTGATGTTGCCTTATTAGGAGCTCTGCGCACCCACTGCTGAATTGCGTTCTTTTCGATAGCCTGCGATGTCCCACTGGTGGAAGCACCGCTACGAGTCACAATATTGACTCCTGGTTTTGGCTCTGCCTGCTCAGCAGCAATAAGCTGGATGTTCTGGT
Organism: Pseudotsuga menziesii; assembly: GCA_001517045.1. Classification (NCBI taxonomy): domain Eukaryota; kingdom Viridiplantae; phylum Streptophyta; class Pinopsida; order Pinales; family Pinaceae; genus Pseudotsuga; species Pseudotsuga menziesii. The sequence goes on along the minus strand of LPNX010903911.1, from coordinate 157,653 downwards.
GTACTGCTGGCTTAGGGTCTCTGATCTTAGCTATCAAGGTAGGACACTCCTCTATGGTATGATCATAAGATTTGCAGTAGTTACAAGTGGTAGTGGGGCTCTGACAGTCCCTAGCATAGTGTCCTACAACTCCGCAGTTATAACAAGTAACTGGGTCGCGACCACGGCCAACGCCTTCTCCTCTGCCGAAGCCTTCTCCTCGTGCAAAGCCTCCTCCACGGTCTTGTCCTATGAATCCTCCTCCACGGCCACCGTAAGACGGATCAGGCTGTGGTCTTGCTGCTGGACCCTGTGTTTCTGACTGGACTCTGTACAAGTCTTGCTTTGCTCCAACCATCATATCATAGGCTCTGCAATCGTGTTCATCATGGCCCACCGACTTGCAGAAGATGCAGTATAGGTTCTTAGGTGTCTGCACGTACTTCTGAAGTAAGGGGCACTGGTGAGGTAGATGTCCTCACATTTTACATATTTCACACCACCGTCCATGGGTTTGTGGTAAGGGGTTAGGAGCCCCTGTTGCTATATATTCTACAAAAACCGGACAAGTGTCTTTACTATGGCCTTGTGCTTTACATTTTGTGCACCATATGTCTTGCGCAACCTCTTTCCCTTTCTTAAGTTCATGCAACTGTAGTGTGAGATTAGCCAATTGATTTTGTAAAGTTGCCATGCCTGTACTGCTCTCAGCTAGAGGTGAAGCCTCTAGTTTCATTGCCATATCCAACGCGTCATCCTGCGTCTGGAGTTTTTGCTGCATTAACGACAGTCTAATGTGAGGGAGCAGTGCTGCAATAAACCATTCCTTATGCTGCTCCGGCGTGAACTCAAAAATGACTTGGTCGATAAGGGCTTTGAATTTCTGATCAAAGTCCCACACCGACTCTGTAGGTAGCTGCTTGATGTCTTTGAGTTCTGTAATACACTGTGACTTAGACTTAGGTTTCTTAAACTCTTTAATCATGGCGTTCTTGACCTGGGCAAGTGTCTTGGGTACTGTGGTATACTTTATGTACCATGTTAAAGCTCGATCTCTGAGTGTGGTGACCAACTGTACAAGTTTAAGGTTATCATCGTTGATTGTTTTAATGGTCCACATGGCTTCACATAGAAACCAATGTTGCTCTGGGTCTTCTGCTCCTGTTCCCTTAAATATAGGTAGCTTCATATCATCCCCCATTCTATTTCTTCGTGGTGGATGTTGATTTACTGTGTTACTACCACTCGGTGGTGTAGGTGGAGGTGATGTAGCGGTGGTAGGTACTGTCTGTGAGCTACTAGATGGAGTTCCGACTGGATTGATCTGAGTCCTAGTCTGTTTCTGTGGGGTATAAGGGTGGTAAGGGATACCCCCCTCTGTTCCTTCTGTAGTACTATGACTCTACTGTCTGGTACTATCTGAACTACCCTCAAATATTGGAGATCTGAAATCTACTTTATACTTCTTTCCACTTCGTGTTCTTCCAATGTCATCAAAATCACTTTCGAACTCTTGTGACATTACTATTTCTACTTATTCATCTGAAACTAGATCCATTGTTCCTTTTTCATGTAATAGCATCTTAATGGACAAGTTTAAAGATCTTAGGTACTTACCACGATATCTTTTGAAGAAGTAGCGCTTAGCCTCGCTGAAGCTTTTCGTCTGGTCAACTGCAAACTCTGTGATGAAGCCTCCTAGCACACTCGCAAGCTAGAAGTCTACTGCCCTCGTGAGGGGATTATCAAGATTCTCCACGGTCTGAATCAGCTCTGGTGTCTAGACAACGTCTCTTTTCTTTTTGAATATGCCTGTATCAGTTAGCTTCGCTAACTAGTCATAAAGCTCATTTCCAAAGGTAGCAAAAAATATCGCATGTATGTTTGTAATGATATGTTTTTGTAACCAGGCCTCTGTGTTCAGTTTAGGGCTCCTGTTCTCTCATTCAGCAAACTCTTTCAGGTTAGACCAAACCCACTCATTGAGTTCGTCTCTCGTAGGACGCCACCAGAACATCAGTGCTCTGTTTGTTCAAAGCCGACAACAGAACCATTTGTTGGTTATCATGGGCAGACCCGGGTTTACTATAATCAACCAACAACACCCCTAGCTCACTGGCCCTTTCGGCGACAGGCCGCAAAGTGGCCTTAAGTCTCACCCGAAGTGATTCTAATGGGTTGGCCAAGGACTCAAGTGTCTTGGACCAGGTTCTGTGGTGATCCTACTCGCGACTTGCAGCTCCCCTAGCTGCGAGGTCTCTTTCTCTGCACGTCGCGCGACCCTCTACTCGTGTCGCGGATCTCCTCGTCCCGCAACTCTTCTAGCTGCGAGATATTCCCTTATACTGTCGTGCGATCCCTTTCTACGTCGTGCACTTTCCCTGGCTCACGAGATCTCCAACCTTACCGCATCGCCGCGCACCGTGCGACACGCAGCTCCTGCCCAACGTTAAGTCCTCAACCTGCGGTATCGCGCACCGCAGCTCCTCTGCCGGTGCGGTATCACCTCTCTGTGATATCCTACCTCCGCGGCTTAGCGCACTTAGCGTTGCTCGTGTCGACGTGCAAGACTTAGCATACAAGGCTGTTTAATACTGCGACTAGTGACTGTTTCACACAAAGCATAAATGAGCCACACACAACATGCCAAAGACTTCAACTTATGTTTATCCTTCTATATTACTGTGAACTGATTAACACATTCATTCATTAACTTGTAAACAAAGTCCATGAAATGACTAACAATTGCATAAGTAAACATAACACATAATCCAATCACATAACACTTGATTTTAACGTGGTTCACCTCCAGGATGGAAGTTACGTCTACAGAACTGTGTTTTTATTATAGCTCAGGGGAAGGTAAAACACAGTTCTACTGCACCGCATATGTAGCTCAATATCTTCTCTCTTAGATCTCTTTCCCTCTCTATATTGCTCTCCTACAATATACTCTTCCCTCTCTGTCGATCCCTGCGGATCGTTACATGCATGCTCTGTAAGACAGCTACTGGTTACAGTAAGATTGCTACCGCTAATAACAGAACCAGAGCTCAACTCTATTACAATACAAGATAATGGTGAGCTAACAGACTCAATGGATAACTATATGTTATCCGACTAGCTAGATGGCTTAAAATGCCCAAAATGCCAACCTTTTACAATACAAAATACATCCCTTTATAGGCAGCCCGAAGGTCTTGCCATTACAACACTGTGGGCCTGTCCCAACAGTAACCCAAAACCCTAACTAGTGACAATCGGCCATATCTGTACTTGAGGTAGCCGCTTTCTGTCACACCACAACTCTCTGCAGTCTTCCATGCTTCCCGACGCTGATCATGGGTACTATGCACCGCTTCACTTTTCTGTCCTTCGTCTTCAATGCTTCAGCCTCGTTGCTCCTTCTCCTTTATGAGGGTCGCTGAGCCCTCCTGTCTTCCGCCGCTTCCTTCAATGCAGTGGGTGAGCTCTCTCTTCTCGGCCGCTCAGGTACCGTTGCCTTTCTTGACTTCTCTATTTTAAAAGTCATGGTTTTCGGCTCTGCTCTGTAGCTGGAAACGTGCTACGGCGTCGTAGCTCTATCTTATCTTCTCTCCGCCAAAACTTATCTCTCCGCTAAACTAGCAGCTTCTTCTGTAGCTGCGGGACCCTGCTCCAACATGGTGTTAGTGCATCGTCCACCACACACCGCAAAACTAAAAGAAAGTGACTCGTTCATAGCCACGAAGAATCCTGCCCCTCCTTTGTTGTCTGTTGCTGCCCCATCAAAAAAGCATATGGGAAAACAAGTGTCGGGCTAGGACCCACTATTCTGGTCTTAGTTTCTTTTTTTCCACAGGATATGAATGTATGACGTATTCCACATGTTGAATCACACTAAGCACAGAGGCTTTCTTTCCCTCAAATAAACCGAGATTGCGTCCTCTCTAAATACACCAGAGTACAAAAAGAGGGAGGTAGATGTACTCTGTGTGAAGAGAGTATTTTTTAAACTAGCGCTCCAAAACGTTACTGAGAGAGCAATCCAGAGACATAGGCTCGTAATGGTAACGTCCACATAGAATTTCATGAATAGATCTGATGAAGGAACATTAAATGAACAAGTGTTGTACAAAATACTCACCTACATTGGATAGTACACAGACACCTAGACCGATCCATCCTTTTTTTTAAGAATTTCCTATGTTAATACTCTATTCTCAACTGCCAACCATAAGAAGCACTGGATCTTTAAGGGTATCGTGCAGCGCCAAATGTTGACAGAAACCCCATCACAAATCAGACTAGGGTAGGGAGATTGTTGTAATCAACGATATTACACAAGCATTCAAACAGATACTAAGCATACATAATAATCATCAAGAGAGAAAATGTGAGTCAAATGCATTCAACTATATTCATTGACATTGGCGTAACACCCCGGTTTTGACCCCAAGGGGGAGGTGAATGTGATATCTCGGTTTCGACCCCAAGGTATTGAAATTGTACATGATGTATATATTATATGAAAATCATGGCAAGGAGCTCAAGGCCAAGGCCTTGCCATTGATTGGTGTTTTGTGTGTAGATGATCAAGGATGATGCCTATGGTTCATTGTGCTAGTCAAGCACAAAGCATTTTTGAATACCATGTAAATACACAATTTTAACAAAATACCACAGCTAGCTATGCACTGCAAACATGAAAGAGATGGGGCATGATTTCACAGATGAACAGAGAGGGATTAAACCAGCAGATTCTAGGTGAGTGATTGCAGGTTCAATCCTCACAAAACCCATTTTAATCAGCATAAAAAACTTTGTTGTTTTGTCGCCCAAGTCACCCAGGCAGACGCGAGATCGAAAGTAAATCCTTTTGGATAGAGTTTTTGCGTACGCCAGCTGAGTTAACTACCTCGCTAGTTGACACTGCGAAATCCTTGTTGAATGTCGGGTTTGTGTCCCCACTAGATCAATGGTGGACTCCAAAAGTGATGAAGCATATTTCATAAGAATTTTGCGCTCGTCCAAAGTTTGTTAAGCCATGCATCTTCACACGGCGAAATCGTTGTGCACCATTGAACTACCCTGGTGGTCAATCTCAGCCGTTGATCTCAATCCAATCTACGACAATTAGTTTTATCCTCGCGTTTTTCCTCGGCGAAATTGTTGTGGGCCATTGATCTCTTTTGATGAATCAATCTTGGTCGTGGATATGTTAAAAGTCACATGTTCTTTATCCCGTCCACCTTGGTTCATCCTCTGTACTCAACCATTCAATTTTCTTGTAGGAAATTGGTTGAGGCAATTAACGCCTTGGGCAGAGCAAGCCATGGCAGTCGATTTCGTGACTAATCAAGCATGCAGTTGTAGAAGCCGTGTTCTTGCTTCTGAAGCAAGAAAAACATGTGATTTCGTGCCCATTCAATTAACCTAGTCTCCACCTGAACATTGAGGTCGATTCTTGACATTCATTCGTTCACTTAGGGGAGCATTGGGGTTCAATGTGGAGTTTTTCCATCTACATTCGGGTTCATGGTTTTGTTACAATGTTTCTCTATGCTACAGAGTGTATGAAACCTTGGCTATGTATTACAATGTTATCCTGAACTACATTGTGGTATATTGTGGTGTGGAACCCTGTTTCTCTGTGTTACATAGTGGTATGCAAACATGTTTCTTTGTGTTACAGAGAGGATCCCGTGTTGTTGTATTTCACTATGGTTTGCCGTGATGTGCACCCTGGTTTGGGTCTGAACTGTATGCAAGGCTTAGGAGTGGAAGAGATGACGAATAGGCTTGATAAACCTAGTGCAGAGAGGAACCTCATGAAAAGATATGAGTGGCTGGTGAATCTTCACCGCACACCCTAAAGAGCACTGGAAGGGAAGGCATAACTTGTGGTATTGTGTAGCAGAGAAGGGTATGCTTCCTTGTGTTCGGGTGCAGGTAATGTAGATGCAAGGCCAGATAGATATTATGGAGGTGTCCCTAGCTCTTGAATCAACCACTAGCTTAGTCATTCTACCTTTCCACTGCTTTAGCAGCCTGATAAACCCAAAGGAGATTGGCTTGGATGACAACCTTTGAAACCCAATTGTATATTGGCTTGGATGGGAAGCCTAATAAACCCAATTAGATCTTGGCTTGGATGTGTCCTGTTGTGCATTTGGTTATGCTGGCTAGGATGAGTAAGTCATGATAAACTCAACAGTGAGATGGCTTGGCTGTGTAACCTGATAAACCCATTTGTTGGCTTGGCTGGTCCTTAATGTGAATGTTGGCTTGATTGTAAGCAGTCTGATAAATCCAATTGTATGCTGGTTAGGCTGAGTAAGTCCCAATAAACCCAACAGTGTTTGGATTAATTGTTTGTACCCTGATAAACCCAGCAATGTTTGGATTAATTGCCCGCAGCCTAATAAACCTAGCAGTGTTTGGCTTAATTGCCCGCAGCCTGATAAACCCAACTTGGTGTTGGCTTGGCTGGACAGTCTGATGAACCCAACTGGTAGTTGGATTGACTGTGTATGTTTTTACCTAGTTGCGTGTGATTCTGTTGTTCCCTAGTTCCTTATGGAAGTCATGCCTAGCTCGGGGGTGGAAGCTGTGTTGAGAGAGAGATTGATGAACACAACTGGCCTATGGTTGGGTGGAACATTGCATCAACATAGCTAGTTGCGGGACAACATTCATCTTCAAGATAAGTATCTCTGTTATTCCGTTTATGCAATGTATTTGCTTATGTATGAAATGAATATGATGAATGCTTGTTAATTTTTTAGTAGAGATTACTGTTGACGAATGTTCCTGCATTAACATCTATATTTGCCTTGTTTATGATCATGGAGGCTGGAAGCCTGGTTATAGGGTCATAATGCCTCGGACTTAAGTGTTTCCGCACCTGGAATTGTCCTGCGAAAGGCAGGAAATAGGAAATAGGCAAGGCAGAGTGTTGGTTTCTGCACCCTGAGTTCTGCAGCAGAAGGGCAGAAAGCGGAAAAGTGGAAAAGGTCCTAAGGAAAAGTTAAGTTTCTGACTTCCGAGTTCTGCAGCTGACAGGTGGCAGGTAGAAAAGTGGAAAAAGGTCCTAAGGAAAAGTGAACTTCCGAGTTCCACAGCTGGCACATGGCAGGGTAGAAAGGAGGAAAGGTGGTTAACTGACCGTCGTTTATTGGTTTTTGACTTTCAAGTTTTGCAGCTGACAGGTGGCAGGGTGGAAGGGCGAAAAGGTAGAAGAGTGGTTAATTGCTCCGTTGATTGTTGGCCTTTCGATTTTCGAGTTCCGAGCGGAACGACATAAAGGCGGAAGGTGGAAAAGTGATCAACTGTTCCGTCAAAATTTTATGCTTCAAATTCCGAGTTCCACAAGGCGGAAGGGGGAAGGCGGAAAGGACAGGTTCAGTGCAGAAGAGGTTTTCTAGTCACATAATGGATCTTTCAAGGGCGAAACGATTGTTACAGTGGTTTCTAAGCATGAGATCGAATGTCGAAGAGTGTGTTAACGTCCATGCTATGTGTTTCAAAGGAGATCAAATGTTCTTGAAGTAAATTTTATAATTATTTGCATTATGGAGTATGGGGACGTGACAATTGAAATAGTTATTTTATACAACAAAGATATAGTTGGAGCAGTTACACACCAATTCCAATTGTTATTAGTTAACTAAGTTAAAAATGACAGTTAAGGCCCAAAGGACCCCTCCAATAGATATCTATTGTTCATTTAAATGTGGGTGGTGATGTGAGGGGTCTGATTGTTAATGTAATCCTATTAGAGATGCTAATTAATATTCATGAGAAATATTTGATGTAGGAACCCATATTTATCAATAGTACTTTTCGAGGTTTCTTTATCAAGGTGATGATGTGCTGCTTCAAACAGGAGCACTAATGTAGAAGGTCGATCGTCAGGGAATTTCATCGGCATTTAAAACTTGAAACATTAAAGAACATGTCGATATGCAGACTCCGACCACGTTAGGGAATTTCATCAATGCTAAAAAAATAATGTTTACAATAATGCACCAATATGAAGACTCCGAACGTGTCGGGGCTTATTCACCAGGGTTTAAAAATAGAATATCTAGAGGGTAGTCCTGATTGAGCACATGTGAATTGGAGTTTAGATTTTGGGGTATGCAGTGAATTATAGGTTTTGAAAGGATGACAAGAGAGGTTTAATAACCAATTAAATCCTTTAATATCGAAGGTTGAATTAATGTGGATGATGCCAATTATTGTAAGTTATGATAGTATTTTTAGATGGTAGACCTTTATGGTGATTGGTTCTCCATATTTTTGTACTAGTTCTTGGTCAATGAAAATTCAGGTCACTAAGAAAAATACAGTTACTAGATAAAAATCATTGATAAAAATGTCGTAAATCAAATTCAAGTGGATCAATGAATCAAAATGGTTTTAAAAGTTTAAGGGGATATGTAGATGATGTTAAGCGAATGAATAAGTAGACTTGAATGATGTGATATATCACATAACCCTAGAACAAATGAGTAAACGCTAATGTTGAGGGTTCCCATGTCTTTCTATGTTGTTTAATATCTTGTTACCTTTAAATGCATCAATGATCACAAGTAACATTTATATGCAAGATTAAGAATTATAAACACCATGAAATACATGCCAAATGTTAATGAAGATAGTAGATGCAAAGCCAATATTTATTCAAAACCAAGATGAAATCCATTCTCACAAATCATCAAAAGTTTCAATCATGAGAAATATCGAGGTGTTTAAGTAGATAACAATCATCAAAGCATGGATTCATGATCAAAATAAGGGGATGTATTATAGATATATCCATGACTAAAGACATGATCAACCAATCTTGATATTAAAGTATTCAAAATGAAAAGGGCAATAATATATCAATGAAAATCATACAACCTCACCAAAAAGTGGGCAACCAACTCAAATGATGAACTTCAAGTCAAGGATCTGAATGTTAAACATAAGAGTTTATTGTTACAAAAAGGTAGTGATTTCAAAGTTTCTAATGGGACCTCCTTCATTTATATCATAAATTAAGGGGGGAGTTGTTGCAAGCACAAAAAATGGTGATGTGTTGGGAGAGCCAATTATCTTTTACTTTTAAGGATACCTTGAAGACTAACATGAACTAGAGTAAAAAGATAAAGTTTTCATAGAATAAAGTTTTTATTTTTATTTTTTATCATTGGTTCCACATCACAAAATCATTTTTTTGAAAGATAAGAAAAATTAATAGTATCCTTATGTAACCATCTAACCATTCTCTGTAAGCCAAATTATGGGGTTCATTAATTCATAGCCTTCTCCCATGTGTGCTCAACTTGGGTACAATAATACAACAACTCACAATATGACTAATGCCAATGTGTGAACCTCAACTCTGACACCACAAGCATTACTCTGCTTCCAACAGGCTTCCATAACCTCGACAAAGTTTCCTTTTCAACTCTTTTTACCTGGATGCTCGTGTACCAAAGAATCTTTGTTGTCACAAGCATGACTTTGATGCCAACATGCATATATAGCCTTGACAAAGCTACCTCTTGCACCCTTTTTGTATGTTCTTGTTCTAATCCATATTTTCTTCAAGAAGAATATATGGTTGTATATTCCCTTTGTTTTATGAATTGAAGGGCGGGGGAGCATATTCATAAACCTTTTAAAGGCATGAGATGAGGTTAAAATATTTATTTTTCTCTTGTAGAAGAGAATATGAATATATATTCCCAAATGGCATATGAATATATACATACATACATTAATTTCATTATGCTTTTATTCACATATAGGGGGAGTAGATCCAAAATCCTCTTAAAGGTGTGTGATGGCATTTATATTTAATGTTTGTTTTGTAAGCACAATCATATCCAATTGCACTTGTGTGTGTGCCTTTAGAAAGCATAGTAGGATAAGATTTTATGTGTGTGTTGTGGATGGAGCTTCCATAAAATCCCTAGAAGGCACCTAGAGTCACGCATATTGATGTTTTTCATTTTAAGCCCTTGAACTTAATGAGTGTTCCTCCATGAAAAATAATACATCTAATCCAAATCAAACTTAATAATGATTCCTCCATATAAAATAATTCAAAGCACTATAGACTCGTATATTTTGTTCATCTTAGGGTCCCACTTTTAACTTCCTAAAATTAACAACCCCCCACCCATTGTAAGCAAAGATACTAGGCATAAGCTTAGAATTCAAACTTTGGAAATCAGGTTATCTTGACTGTGTGGGTAACAAATTATTGATTATAATAAAAACTCAAAAGTTCATGTTCCAAAGTAAATATTTTCAAATCGAAAAATAGAGTTGAAAGTTTTAGTGGTGATAATTAGAAATTGAGCATGGAAATTCAATGAGAGGACGAAACAAAAATTGAGTTATCATTCTCCATTAATTTAGGTGATGTTTGAAAAGAGAAAAAGTTAAGAAAAATGAAAAGAAAGAAGACAATACAAAGAACGATAGAGCATAAAACAAGAAAATCTAAACACTCAATTCATTGCATGATCCATACATGTCATTTTTTCATTCCCAAAAGTTATTGATATTTTGGATTTTGACCATTGGTTGCCAATTTTAAACAAGATTTGCTAATGTTTTTTTTTCTCTTATCCATCTGTTGTCAATTTATCCCAATTATTACTTTAGCTAATATCATGTATATAACCCCATTCATTATTTAGTAGTTTTTTAAACTCCTTAGTATCCCCGCTAATAGATATGATTCCTTTTAGCCACAAATGTTAAAAGCATGCACCGAGGGGATGAGGTTTGGTTCTAAGGTATTTCTCAGGGTAAGCATAGTGTGATTTGAAAATTTGGACTAAGCAAATGCTATTTATAAACATGACATCTGTAAAATAGAACATAAGGTGATGTGTGAGATTCCCTAAATAGAAGCCATGGTTGTAGTAATGCTTTCTATATGAGCCCCTTGCTTCATTAATAATGTTTTCTTCATTGAATAGATTTAACTATGAATACTTGAGGGTAAGAGAAAGAAAGTTATCCATTTATTTCTTATATTGATTAAACAAATTTTTACAATGAAAAATTGATAATAAGCTACCAAATTCACCAAAAGTATTCAAGGGATTAATAGATTTAGAAAATACGTCCCTGGTGAACTCTTCTAGGCATTGTCTTGTAATTGGAAGATAGATTGTGTTATCTCCTCAAATAAAATAGTCAAGTTTGTTTATTTTAGGTGATAGGAAGTCATTGAAAAATAAATTTCTAAATTTATTTTGGCTCGTTTTTTAGAACTTTAGGTATGTAATAAAGTTTGGAAAACATTTGATTTTGTTTTTCCTTCAAAAAAGTCAAAACTTAGGTTTCGGTGGCTTAGGCGAACATTTCAACTGTTCATTAGCCATCGAAAGCAGAGCTTTCGGCAGCTAAAGCGCAAAATTCGAGGCTATTTTAGCCACCAAAAGCGCAGAAGCTTGGAAATGGTGAGCATGTTTTGGGAAAACTCAATTTTATCAACCGCAAAGAGGTCGTTTTACACGCTCAAATAGTCGATTGACAACTAGAAATCCTCCTATTTCCAATGGTACTTTAATATCTTCATTTAGAGCTCGGGAAGGCAGTCAAAATTCCCCGCAAGATGAGGCAGCATTTTTAGGAATGCAACGTTTTTACTATGTTGAGTCATCATTTTCAAATGATGATCCTGGGCGACTGGAAGATCATTTTGAGAAACAGTCGGAGGCTTTTGTGCCTGACATGTCAAAGAACAATAACCTCTCTCAAGTTTCATACATGTGTCACAGAATGGGAGAATCAAATCCATCTTCGAGCCCTAATTTTCGGATCTCAAAATTTCCCTGTTTGACACATATTTTTGAAATACAGATGTTGGGAAAATTAAAATGAATCTAAAAGAAATGAGAGACATTTTTTCTCAAAAAAAAACCAAAGAACAATAAACTCTCTCGGTTTTCCTATAGGTGTCACACATTGGGAGAATCGAATCCATCTCTGAGGCCTAATTTTTGGATCTCATAATTTCCCTGTTTGACACATGTTTTTGAAATACAGATGTCAAGAAAATGAAAACGAATCTCAAAGAATTGAGAGAGGTTTTTTCTCATAACAAACCAAATATACAAAAACCTCTCTAATTTTTCCAAAATATGGTTTTATTTGATAGATATAGGTCAATATCGGAGCATCATATTTCTAGAAATTTCTGCATTTTCCAGCCACCTCACAAATTCAGATTTGAGATAGGAAAAGAGGTTATCAGATCTGTCTTTTGATGATATTGAAACTTATTTGTAAAGACTATTTAAGCTCATTGAAAAATCATTGTAAAGGGTTCAACTTCGGAGACTCTTAGACACTTTTTGTATTCAAGCTTCTCATGTTCTTGTCAATTAATACAAACTCTTTTGCCATTACATGTTCAGATTTCATCTTCTCTCTGTTCTATACTTGTGCTTGGATGTTTAATTCATGTTCATTCTATTTACCTAATACAAGATAGCTGTCATCCTATCTTTGTGTGGATAATTGGAATTGCAAGTATCTTTTCCTTGTTATGATTAGCCATTCATATGTAAGTGCCTTATGTGTGAATATGACAACATAGTGATAATTCTTCATTTATTCACCTTTATTAACATTGATAGTTAGAAGCCTTGTCTATTTGGTTGAGTTTATGCATGTCTTGAGTGAGTGAGGTCTTATTTGTCATTTGACTTGATCCATTGATTAAACCATTGAAAAAATATTGAAGTTACCAGGCATCTTCGAGCTGTAACCTAGAAGAGTTTCCTAGAGAGATAACAAATTGGCGCCGTTACCGGGGAGAGGAAATTGAAGCTTAGCTTCCCTAGGAGATGACATAAGCTCCAGCTTTGATGATAGACAAAGACTGGGCACATTTTCAGTTGTAATCATCTATCTGGCTACTCCATGAAGGACGGATTCAGTGGCGACTCCATTGCTCAGAAATTTGTTGGAAACTCCATTGGTACGAAATGAACAAGATCTTAGAAAAGAGGTATGCATTTTGTGATTTCTCAAATATTTCTGGTTACCCTAATCCAGTGCCTAGTAGAGATGAATGGGAAAATAGTCTTCCCAAATTTCGAGGAGAAGAGTGGGAAGTGCCGACTGAACACTTGCTGGATTTTCATGACTTTATTTATCGGTTACAAGTTGTGCATGAGGATGTTCAGATCAAGCTCTTTTGGTATTCTTTAGAGGGGATTGCTTGTGATTGGTATCGGTTCCTTCCTATTTCGAGTATCAGCTCTTTGGCATTTTTTTGATGCTACATTTCATTTGTTTTGCAAAGGAATATTTTCAGCTGATATTTTATATTCCAAATGCTGTTATGAATTCAATTTATTGAATAAAGAACTAAACATTCATGAAGAGTATGCTGCAATAGGGGAAACCTCTTATTGTGACCAAGATATTAATGAACTTCAAGATGATAACCATAGTACAAATGCTTTTGACATTGTATCAAATGCATCTACTGACTTATGTTGTCATGAAGATGAGATTGTCCCCTTTGGCAACCCCAAAGATAATGAACAGATTTTTATATCAGCATGTGACAGATTTGAATATGTAGCATATAGTAAGGGCAACACTCAGTTTTTTGATTTGCAAACAAAAGAAGAGTGTAATAGATATGAGGAGGAAGATGATGATCCGAAAAGTCCAGATCAGCAGTTCATCACGTATTCTTCTCAGTCAGAGGTTGAGCAATCTGCAGTTAACATGGAGATCACTAAAGACAGCCAGCAGAAGCATTTCATTCAGTTGGAACAACAACATGGAGAGGTATTTCTTTGTAACATTTACGACCCTATTGTTGATTATTTGGAATCTATAAGCAACATAAATGTCAAAATATTTTTGTTAGATGATACCTGGTTCTGTCACCCTTTCAAACTACATTGCTGCATGCTATGGTTTCATTTATCTTTCGGGTCAAGATCAAGGATAAGTTCAGCAGATCAGTTTCTGACATGGCTTCATTGGAAGCATGATGTCACTTGATAAGAAGCATCTACTGATTAGAATTAGGAGTAGGAAATAGAATAAGCTCTTTATATGAGCAAGTAGACTTTTCCAGTTATTGGTTGTTGAATAAGCAGGACATGCTACAGGTTTGCAGGGGATCAGTTGTAAAGGCAACTCTTGAAAGGTGTTCAGAAGAAGATTGTACTGCTGACTCCATGCCTAATGGAACACTAGACTAGGTCTTGTATTTTGTTTTCCAGGAAAGGCATCAGATCTGTGGTTCTTGGAACCTCACAGGGAAGATTCCATCCCCGAGTAGGAGCCAAATGTTATCTCCTCAAATAAAATAATCAAGTTTGTTTATTTTAGGTGATAGGAAGTCATTGAAAAATAAATTTCTAAATTTATTTTGGCTCGTTTTTTAGAGCTTTAGGTATGTAATAAAGTTTAAAAAAAAATTGATTTGGTTTTTCCTTCAAAAAAGTCAAAACTCAGGTTTTTCCTTCAAAAAAGTCAAAACTCAGGTTTTGATGGCTTAGGCGGACGTTTCAACTGTTCATTAGCCACTGAAAGTAGAGATTTCGATAGCTAAAGCGCGAAATTCGGGGCTATTTTAGCCACCGAAAGCGTAGAAGCTTGGAAACGGTGAGCATGTTTTGGGAAAACTCAATTTTATCAGCCGCAAAGAGGCCGTTTTACACACTCAAATAGTCTATTGACAACTAGACACCCTAATATTTCCAATATTACTTTCATATATGCATTTAGAGCTTGGGAAGGTAGTCAAAAGTCCCCCGTAATATGAGGTAGCTTTTTTAGGAATGCAACATTTTTACTATCCTGAGTCATCATTTTCAAATGATGATCCTGGGTGACTGGAGGATCATTTTGAGAAACGATCAAAGGATTTTGTGCCTAACATGTCAAATAACAATAACCTCTCTCAGTTTTCCTACAGGTGTCACAAAATGGGAGAATCAAATCCATCTCCAAGTCCTAATTTTTGGATCTCAGAATTTCCCTGATTGACACATATTTTTGAAGTACAGATGTCAAGAAAATGAAAATGAATCTCAAATAATGGAGATAGATTTTTTTTCATAATAAGTCAAAGAACAATAACCTCTCTCAGTTTTCCTACAGGTGTTACATACTGGGAGAATTGAATCCATATCTGAGGCCTAATTTTCGGATCTCATAATTTCCCTGTTTGACACATGTTTTTGAAATACAGATTTCAGGCAAATGAAAATGAATATCAAAGAACCGAGAGAGGTTTTTTCTCATAACAAACCAATATACAAAACATCTCTCAGTTTTCCAAAATAAGGTTTTATTTGAGAGATATAGGTCGGAGCAGCATATTTGCAGAAATTTTTGCATTTTCCATCCACCTCACAAATTCGGATTTGAGATAGGAAAAGAGGTTATCAGATCCGTCTTTTGAGGATCTTGAAACTAATTTGTAAAGATTATTTGAGCTCATTAAAGAATCATTGTAAAGGGTTCAAATTCAGAGACTCTTAGACACTTTTTGTATTCAAGCTTCTCATTTTCTTGTCAATTAATACAAGCTCTTTTGCCATTACATGTTCAGATTTCATCTTCTCTTTGTTCTATACTTGTGCTTGGATGTTTAATTCATGTTCATTCTATTTACCTAATACGAGATAGCTGCCATCCTATCTCTGTGTGAATAACTGGAATTGCAAGTATATTTTCCTTGCTATGATTAGCTATTCATATGTAAGTGCCTTATGTGTGAATCTGCCAGCATAGTGAGAATTCTTCATTTATTCACCTTTATTACAAACTCTCTGAACATTGATAGTTATAAGCCTTGTCTGTTTGGTTGAGTTTATGCATGTCTTGAGTGAGTGAGGTCTTATTTGTCATCTAAATTGATCCATTGAGTAAACCATTGAAAAAATATTGAAGTTACCAGGCATCTTTGAGCTGCAACCTAGAAGAGTTTCTTGGAGAGATAACGGATTGCTTCAAAGAATTATTTTAGGCAATAAAATCATATCGTTTTTAATCAACCTCTTGTCCTTTTGAGCAATCTGACCTTGATAATAAAAAAAGAAAAGTATGTTTTATTGTTGACAGGACCTCAATCTCTGACCATTGTTGAGTTTATTGAAAGAAAAGTAATTATTATCATAATTAAAAGACAACAAATGAAATGAATACTAAGAAGCAAAACAAAAAAGTTAAATCAAACTAATTATTCCTATTCCCATGCTACCGAGCAGAACATAAACTAAGTAAACCCAAACATTGAGTGGAGCCAAACCTCAATCTTGGGTAACTATTGAGTTTATTGAAAGAAAATAAAAACTATTATCCTAATTAATAGACAACAAATGGAATGAATACTAAGAAGAAAAACATAAAACATAAAGAAAACTAATTATCCCTACCTCTATGCTGCCGACCATAACATAAACTAAGTAAACTCATACATCCATTGGAGTCATCCAAGTAACTTGAATCCCATGAGAACATATAGATGTCATGTCAGGGAAAAGGATTGAGTTACAATAGTTGAATGGTTGGAAGGATTAATTCATTATATGGTTTAGTACTCACAACAATTTGAATCAAGGACTCATCGATCATGGGAAATTTTCTCAAATACGAATTCTCTAACCAAAATTTTGTTGGATCACAGAAGTTGGATCGGGAACAATAGTAATTGTGGAGTGAATTTATGGGAGGAGAACGTACCTCATCATTAACATGTTTAGCTATATGGTTATCGTCCATACTTGAGGATGGACTTGTTGATGCCTGGAAAATTACTAGGTACTGACAATAGGGATTCTCCCTAGTAATCGATCCCAACTAGATCGTTCACCGCTTGGTATGGGGAACCCGTCCAATTAACGATACAACTACAGTATATCTAAGGTTGTTTAAATATTTATCGGTTACGGCCTGATCCATCGTTTATGTAATTTTCTTTAAATGAATGAAATGCAAATGCCTAAGCTAAATGCAGGTGACTGATGAACAAAAGCCTCACAAGTGATGCGTAGGTTATTACCTCCTGTCTTACCACTCTTGCTCCTTAATCACTTCTATAAATCTAAATCTAAGTAAATTAATTATTTTCTAGTATATTCTAAACTAATATATCCTATCCCCTTGGGGAGAAAATTTAAAAGAAAGAGAGTAATGTACTGTAATTATTCACAATGAATCTTGCAGATAACCGTTGCAATTCCATACACATAGTTACAACAGAAATATTAACAAAGATACATTTGAAATAATAAAGTAATCATTACTCAATTTATGCACATAATTTAATACAGAAAGCAAACCCATTCATCATTAAAAAAATAATTCATAAAATTCAGAACGATCTCACAGTTGTACAGAAACTAAAAAGAAGTAATTCCATGTTCGAATTCCATACAATCCATGTAAAATACCATGCAGTCCTTTCCTAGAATAAATGCCCTTCTTTATTAGTAGAAAAAATAGTTCTTCTTACAAATAAACTAGCCTTCTTATGCCAACAAAAAGTCCTTTCTATGCTACCCTCTCCCTCTATTTATAATACAATTACAATGACTTATCGACTTCCCTGACCTTAGGAATTCCAAAACTTCGTCTTTTAGTGCTTTGCACTAAAAATGACCAAAATGACTAAATACATAATAATACAAAAAATATTTAGTGGGCCCAACCAAACTTGCAATATATTCCCCCCATGCATTTGTTTCCTTTGTAATAGTCTGATAATTTAATGGCTCTAGCATTTGCACGGTCATCTCATGTACGACTAGCTGTGTCTCCACAATTGTCACTTTTTATGGAGTTAACCTGTACAGGTATTCCAAGATATAACTACTGACAGAGGCTTGTGCAAACCAAGTTTTAACATCTTCTTCAGTTATAATTTCCATTTTTTGAATGTAGTGTTCATCCTCATGCAATCTATCTTGTAGATACACCACATGCTGGTCCTTGTTTGTGAAGTCATTGAACTTTGCAGCCGAAGCAAGTTGACATTTATTATGGACTTGGCGCATCTTTTTGTAGAACTCTGTACATTTTTCCAAAATCTTTTCGATTTCATTGTTCAATCTTACATAATATTTCCTGCAAAATTTTAGGAGCGCCATTTCTATTTTTAGACTCTTGCAGTCTTTTGAGGAAAATGTTTGGGGAATGTTGAATTGGACTCTACCCAAGTCAACTGGATTTGAACCTTCTTAGTGACTTCTATTAGTCTTGTCCTGAAACTAAGTGATTTTGCTACAATTTCATTCAATCTTGTCTTAGCCAGCTTGACCTTATATATCTCATCCACGAGACTCACTTGAACTTAATGGATCCTCCTCGGATTATGTAGGCCTGGTCACGGAAAGGGGTGATGTCAGGATTCCTCTCATTGGCCATCTTAAGTTGAGTTTCAAGATATCCCCTTTGTGCCACTAGTTCCTCTACTTGGGTTCTTAGTTCTCCCACTTGTTGGCTTGTCGCGAATCCCTGTGATTCCAGTTTTGCAATTTTGTCTTCAAAATATTTTTTCTCCCCTTCCATAATGGTCACCTGCACCTCCAATGCATCCTTTTCTATTTCTAAAGCTTGATACTCCCTTTGGAGTCTTTCCTTCTCGGATAAGATGACATCATGTTTTCTTTTCAACTCTATGGCCTCTCCTCTTTCCTTAACTAGAGTATCTCTCATTTTGAACATCTTTTCTTTATGGTGTGTGACATCCTTCACTAGTTTTTCGACATTATCAACATTGTCTTATGTGGCTGATATACTTACAAAGGCTAAGAATTTAAGGTCTTTATTAGTTCCTTCCACAACGGTTTTTTTAGTCACTATGACCTCATCATCTTGGGTGACAACCTTTAATTGTTTCTCTGATCTTTTGAGGATAGTTTTATTTTCCTTATCAAAAATATGGTATCGAAGCACACCACTGTGTGATGCTTAGATGGGGTGAAAGGAACGAGTCCAATTTATGCAAGAGGAACGCGGTCTCCTGTGATTGTGCCACTTGATGAAGTAGGAGGATCCATCGGGTTGTTTTGAATTGCTTCTTGGTCCAATTGTTCCCTAAGCTTGTCCTCTTCCTCCTTCTTATTTTGTTCTTCAACTGCTTTCTCAACTTCCTTTTGTTTCTGAATCTCTTTTGCTTTTTATCCTTTCAGCTTCTTCCTATTGTAACTTCAGGGCCTCTTATTTTGGCTTCTGCAACTGCTTTTTTGTTGTACTGCTGCCATCTTTACCTCCACTGGTGCTTCCTTTCTTCTTGAAATGCTTACTCAGAGCAGTCATGTTACTAGAATTCCCATATACCTCCTCATATTGATCGAAATGATGAGATTATTCATAACGTATTCCAACGATCGTACAATGTTCTGCAAATTTTCCATCTGCGTCATTTCTACGGAAATTCTTCTCTCCAAAGCGAAATTTTTCCAAATCTTTTACAAATTCGGGGGAGCCTTTGACCTTAGTGAATTTGTAACTACCTATGCAAAATGATAGCAGTGAGAAGACTGCATTTTTCATGTTGAATAGGAAGTTACCTACTCAATTTATGATCAACTGTGTTATCACGCGCCTTGTAGTTGCCTATGTGAGGTGGATCCAGGATGGATGGTAGAGGGGAAAACAACTAAGGGGTGGAACCACGATTGCCTAAACTCCCAAATGGATGGTTGTCATGCTAATCAAGGAAGCCTTCACTTTATGTTATCCTAATCCAAGACAACAATGGGGGAGACCTAGATCTACTCCCGACAGGAGAGATCATACCTAGACACCGGAAGAAGATCAGATGGGGCTTCAGGGTACTAAAGGTGCAAGGTAAATGGAAACCATAGCTCTAGGGTTTAGGTATTGGCAACTGATGAAGATGACCACTGTCTTGGGAAATATAACTGTGACAGGGTAAACAAGGACAGAGTTGGGACTATCTAGTACCTAGAAATTAGACTCAATGAAAGGTATTTGAGCTATTAGTGAATGTTGGTAAAGGGAAAAGGATGAGAGCTTAAGGGTAGCGCTAGCTAGGAGATCAGTGCTTTGTGTGCATTGGGAAATGGAGTCAGTAGTAAACCAACATTTCAAAGAACCCACCTGGGAGACACCTTGATCTACGAACCCATAAAGTAGTTGGTCTGGAAAAGCTAAGGTATAGGAAACCCAGCTCAATGGATGGCTAGCACTAGGGATTAGGAGGACAGATCTGCAGTTCTAGGGTCATTGGGAGGCTAATGGATCAGGATTGAGGGAGAAAAGAGGTCAAGGTGACCTGATCTAGAAGCCCAAATTAGGAAATCAGCAAAAAAATCAGATCTAGAAAAGTCAAAATCCGATGATGGGGCTAGGAGGCTGAAAACTGATTTTTTCAGATCTAGGGAAAATCGGAGAGAACTAGCTCAACGCTGGGGGTGTTTTGGAGTGCTTGGGACTCGATCTATCTATCTATCTTGTCATATTTCAGAAAAAAAACCCACTTCCGGAAAAGTCTAATTTTCAGTGAGGGCGGTATGGCAGTTTCAGTCTATTTTTCAGATCCCAATCAAACTGTTGAGCCTCTTGACAGCATTGGGGTTGATTTGGACTGCCCAAGACCCGATCTATCCATCTGTAAAGTCAAAAATCAGAAAAACTCAAAACCCTAGCAGGTCAATTTTTTCAGTGGGGGGTTATGCAGTTTTCCGCTGAAAAATCAGATCTAGGTCAATCTATGAGGAATTTGACCAGCATTCCAGTTGATTTAATTAGGGGGAGGCATGATCTATGAAACCTAGAAATGGTTTGGCAAAATATCGGACAGTTCCCTGGTTATTTGATTTTTTAGGTTTTTATGGTTTAGGAGTTTTCAAAAAAATAGTTAAATTTCAGCAAGGTACAATGGAATAAGATCAGAAAAGAAGAACTTACCTGTGGATCTTACCTAGATAAGCTTGTAGAAGTATGTAACAGTGACGATCCTAGCTATCCCAATCAATCCTGGAAGATCCCCGTGATTTCTATGGCATATGCAAGCTCCAAGCCATCAAAGCGTCCCCTGCCTTGCATGAGCAAACGTCAACCATATCAGATTTGCACATACAAAATAAAGAAACTGAATGCTACAAGACAGTAAAATGGAGTAATCATAGATCGCAATGAAACTAATGAAAACCCCCTGATCCAAGACGAAGAGAACCGAGTGAGTTGAGGTCCCCCTACAAAAACGCTCCAGCCAAAACGCCCTCCTGTAGACAAAACAATGATAGTCACGAAAAAAAATAGATCTCACGAGAATTTCCATGATGCTAGTAAGCTGAAGACAAGCTAATTACCATTTGAGCACATCAGATGCAAAGCAAATCCATAAAAAATTCCACAGAAAAAGTCTTTCTATTATTCAGATCCAAGAGCCAAAGACCCTTTACAAATGAGTAGCTCTCTCCTTTAAATAAAAATGAGAGAACCACAATCATAACCAAATCCTAACCACTTTCAAAACGAGTGGCTAAGATTAAAAGATACAATGTTCTAATCAATGGTTGAGATGAGCTCAACATACAATACATGGATCAATATAATTATAATTTACCAAAGTGGACTTAAACCACCCAAATAAAGGTAACCCACTTAACAAGAAATAAATGAAAGCACATGGTGGGTCCAAGGAGTGTTTGACTAACTCCCTTTGGGTGTCCTCATGGTACAATAAATAATATAACAATTTAAAATTTTGACTTTTGTGCCTCCTTGAGGAAATCGTGGGTCTCCCAAAAAGCTCAAGAAAATATATAAAATTTGAGCAAAAATAGGTGTAGGCCCCATAAAATGCTGAAACTACTGGAGAAGGCGTGGAAGACATCACTCTCATCATTGTGACTCACCCCATCCCATTTATTTGCCTCAGTAACCCAAATTGATTTCTTCAATAGCCATTTGATCATTTTTTAATCTGCCTCGGGAAACATGGTGCTGCTAAAACATTCTCCTAGGGTGCCTGCGTTGTCAAATTGAGCCCTCCAAGCTCTCTGGGATGGGGGTACAATGGTACAAACAAGTGGCTTCACCCCCCTATGCCCATACAATGCCCTAGGAGATCCAATTGAAACATCTCCCTGCTCAAACAAATCAATCTGTGAAGAAAAACTGCATCATAAAAGTAGAATAAGCCTTATCACATCTGTAAGTGCCCGGAACTGGAAATAAATTGTCTCATTGGACTTAGAGAGTCCCAATCCATCAAAGGTGTATACTCATACTCCTCATAGGTCTCTGTCTGATCATCAATCATAACCAATAAACAATATAACTATCTGTGAATAATCAGACACCAATAATAACTCAGAATAGATCAATCTGCTGCAAGTGTTAAGGGGTTAAACCATGCTCTACCACTCATTCATGTAACAAAATCAACAAGTAGCATTCATTTCACTGGTGGTACATCAACAAATACTTATAAATATCAGGATTTATTTATTATTACTTAGACTCAAACTTTCAAGACTATACTCATTTCATAGCTGTAGTCATTTTGCTAGTGAAGGGTGAAAGGTGGAAATGACAAGGCTAAGGCAAAGGATGACCTCCTACTCAACATCATGACACTTTGGACAAGGAAAAGGGCAAACTCACTACAACCAATACTGGACAAACATCAACACAAGGAATGGCAGTGCCTCACAGATGGATGAATTGTTTAGAGAGTGCTTATTCAACTTAGGCATCATGTCTACATCAATTTTGACCCAAGTTCATTAGGATCATATTTTATTCTGTGGCCTTTTGGCCTATATGAACCCTTTGGGACTTCACCAGTGCTTAAAAGCATAATTAATTGCAGCTTTCATCCGGGCCATATTTATTTTTAATAAGGTCAGCAATTCTTTGATATAACATTTTTTAACCATTGCTTTTTTGGACCTTTTCTTATACTCTTCAAGGAGTATTTTTTAGCATTTCATTACCCTTGCCCTTTTTGCCTATGTTAAGAAACACAATTTTACAATTTTCATTTTCCATGGGCGCATATTTAATATTTCAATAAAAGTAGTACATGAGCTTTCAGTTTTATCCAACAACATCTCAAGTGACTAGGGGGGAATTTTGCACAGTGCCAAACATCGGGACAACCGACCAGAATGATTTAGGCACACTATCCAACTTACCATAGGCAATTTTTGTCACCAACTCAGAGCTGAGACACAATGTAAACAGGGAGGCTTGTCCAACAAAAGTTCTAGTGGGGAAAAAAGGTCCTCCATGCCATAAGTCAAGAAGTCAGTCGTGTTAAAAACTAAAATGGAAGGAAATGGATGGGTGAAGACAGTGGATGATGGAACCAACACTAGCAAGCCAAAACAATGGTGGGAATGACTATCTATATTCTCCCTAAGGAGGGTAAAACCAATGAGTATAGATCATGAACTTCCAAGTCTAAGAAAGGACATCAATACATAGTACAAGATACAACCAAGTCCATATAATTATGACCGCCAGATCATGATACCACAAGTTAATACATGTCACAAGAATCAATATAAGAGCAATAATAACCATAACACAATATAAAATGTTGAGTCATAACCATGCAATAAAATCCATCTGAGACACCATCTGTCCAATGAGAAAGAACTAATATAACATTGGGCATCCATGACTGCTCTCAAATAACATAAATGGCTACATCGGTCCTCAAATCTGAGTGTCCTGAGACTCAGTCCTAACATGGGAGAGTACAATAGTCCACTAATACAAAAATGATCCATATAAACTGCTCATCTCAGCATCTCATATGTAAGAGATTTGGCCGAAAAATGTACTGTGTCTGAAAAATAGAATATGGTAGCCTGGCTACTATATATGTGATAACATCTGGCTCCAGCTGGGACAAGTGCTCTGCTGAAAAGAGCGCTTGAGAACCTCAGAATCTTTGGTCCTCGCACTCTGCTTCTCGCATCCTTGATCAATCCATCCAGCTCTGCAACCGTTACCAAGAATGTACCTGACTACCTGCAAAATGTCCAGAGCTATACCAAACTCACAGACTGATCGTTAGAACAATATGTGGATAATATATAAAATACTGAAAATAAAGATGCATGAAACTAAAAAGCAAAAAATAAATCTATTCTATAACCACAACTTTCAATAATAGTTTGATTTTTTATTTATTTTTATTTTGCAGGATAACAAAATTACACTAAGAGCTTCAAAGGTGAGCTTCAAACAACAAAGAAAGATTCTATACTACTGTCGGGAAAGGCTTATTCAGATCCTACCTACTCTAACCTAACCAATTAGGCAAGTGCTAGGTAAAATCATAAATCCAATGCAACCACTTGTTGAACCAATCTATTGAGCTTTCTTTACAGCTAATGATACAACAAGTCAAAGATAGGTTGTAAGTAATGTGAATGAAAATTGAAGCTATTGTAACTTGTTGTTTGAAAATCAAAAAAAGATATGGATAAAGAGAAATGAAATCATGCCAGGGATGAGATTGATTGTTGTAGAATTCTTCCATCCATAGATCGATAGGATCATAAAATTTATGCAAGTTTAAATTTGATGAAAGAAAATAATACGATACATAATTCATCCCTCCAAGGCCATCATTTTTTCCCTAATCTTTTTGGTCAGCATACTCAATCATTCTCACATTATGATAAATGATGAAGCAAAATAGGGACAAATTAGAAATCTTTAAACCAGAAATTGAGATTAACCCCATTTGTTGTTTATGAAATGAGAAAATATGGAATTGGTCTTTATAGAGCTTCTCATTCACCCAATCAAAGAAATTAGCAAAGTTGAAAACATTATGCACCAAGGATGAAAGGATATAAAATGTTTTACCATTTACCATTTGGCACTTTCTAGAATTTGTACCACATGATACCATAGAGAAGGACTTCAAGATCTGGGATGGGAAGGTGGATTGACAAAATAAGACTTGATTTGTATCACCTAAAGATGTTAACACGAGTCTTCCATGTGACATGGGACCTTTGCTAGAGAAATTGGCAAGATTAAAAACATCCCAAGAACTAGACTCATTATGATTAAACTCCTCAACCAAATCACCTTGATAAAAAATATGACAGGGAATAGCAGCAGCATTACAAGAATCATTCCTTGGAGGTTCTTGATGATTATTTGGACACAGATTCCAGTTTGACAGATGTGACAAAGAAGATTCTAGGTCAAGCTCGCTCACTAGTATATCATCATCATGTGGTTGTTCTTCTTGAGATTGTTCATTACATTCAACTGAGGATAAATGATCATCACCATTCATTTGACAAGCAAAAACATCACCATGTTCATTTCTATCCTCACAAACTTGGTCTTCAACTACAATAAGACCACATGATTGCTCTTCAACGAAAGTTTTATTAATTTCAACCTTTTCTTCTTCTGCAGAGATATGATCAAGGTCTGAATCCAGATTCGGATAGGTTGGATATTGACTCAGATTATCATCAATTCAGCAATGACTATGGAGTTGTTCTTTTAAAGGCTCTTTAATGACCTCACCAATGGAAGGCTCAACTATAGATGTTTCTTGATGGTGCATGTTAGGTTCGCTTCCACGGATCAGATCCAGGATTTGCTCTGCAACTGCTTCAGGTAATAATAACAAAGTATCTTGTATGATTTGATTGATATCCCTCTTAATTTCATCATGAGGTTTTGAAACATTATTCTCGAAGTACTCTGTAACATTCTTATGGATTGCAGGCACGCTCATAATTTGGAACATATCAGGAGAGGAATGGTCCAATTGAGAAAGCACTTCACCAATATACTGATTATAATCATTGCTAGATTCACACTCTAAAGAATCATCAGTGTTCCTACTCCAACTATTAATTAACAAATCTGTGAACATGTGATACCCAGTGATGGATCCTGGTGCTAAATTATCAAACCATAGTTGAACATCCCCTTGCAAGGATTCTCCTAAGGCTTGGATATAAACATCTACATCGTCTGCACCTCTAGATTCCATGTAATCCCAGAGAATGTCCAGACGATTTTCAATAGATATATCTTTATTTCCATTGAACCGGGGCATCCTCCTAGTGTTATCATTTGGCATAGGATGAGGTGCTCCCAGTATTTCAGAAAAGTCAAAAGGAAACCTTTTGTCTTGCTTTTTAACAACTCTGGTTACTTGGCTATAAGGCTTTGACTGGGAATGACTTCTAGGTTCATGTTGGCTTACAAGTCCACTCGGGATGGTCAGGAAATCTTTATTGTATGGGTGAGGAAGTTGGTGGGTATCATAAAGATTGTGATAACTAGATTCATACCCATAATCATGCTCGAGATCATCCTCATGCCCGTATTCTGACCTCCATCTATTCCTTTCGTTTATTTGTCTGTTAGTTTCAATCATGTTCTTGGTTACTTCCTTCATGTGCTTCAAAAATACATCTGAATTCATTGTGATTTATGGTATGTTCTAAGAACTTAAGAATACTACGTTGGGCACGATCCTCAGTGGAGTCGCCAGGTGAACCACAGAAGTAGTTCACCAATAAAAGATATGTCATGGGGAAAGGTGGGGGATGTTGAACCGAGGTAGGCCTCTATCTCCCCGGCAACAACGCCAAAATGTTATCACGCGCCTTGTAGTTACCTGTGTGAGGTCGATCCAGGATGGATGGTATACGGGCAAGCAACTAAGGGGTGGAACCACGACTGCCTAGACTCCCAAATGGATGGTTGTCACGCCAATCAAGGCAGCCTTCACTTTATGTTATTCTAATCCAAGACAACAATGGGGAAGAACCAGATCTACTCTCGACAGGAGAGATCAGACCTAGACACCAGAAGAAGATCAGATGGGGCTTTAGGGTACTAAAGGCGCAAGGTAAATGGAAACCCTAGCTCTAGAGTTTAGGTACTGGCAACTGGTGAATATGACCACTGTCTTGGGAAATGTAACTGTGACAGGGTAAACAAGGACAAAATTGGGACTATCTAGCACCTAGAAATTAGACTCAATGAAAGGTATTTGAGCTATCAATGAATGTTGGTAAAGGTAAAAGGATGAGAGCTTAAGGGCGGCGCTAGCTAGGAGATCAGTGCTTTCTGTGCATTGGGAAATGGAGTCAGCAGTAAACCAACATTTCAGAGAACCTACATGGGAGACACCTTGATCTACGAACCCAAAAAGTAGTTGGTCCGGAAAAGCTAAGGTACAGGAAATGCAACTCAATGGATGGCTAGCGCTAGGGCTTAGGAGGACGGATCTGCAGTTCTAGGGTCACCGGGAGGGTAATGGCTTAGCGTTGAGGGAGAAAAGAGGTCAGGGTGACCTTATCTAGAAGCCCAAATCAGGAAATCAACAGAAAAATTAGATCTAGAAAAGTCAAAATCTGATGATGGGGTTAGGAGGCTGAAAACTGATTTTTTCATATCTAGGGCAAACTGGAGAGAACTAGCTCAACATTGGGGTTATTATGGAGTGCTTGAGACCCGATATATCTGTCTATCTTGTCAGATTTAAGAAAAACCCACTTCCAGAAAAGTCTAATTTTCAGTGAGGGCGCTATGGCAGTTTCAGTCTATTTTTCAGATCCCAGTCAAATTGTTGAGCCTCTTGACAGCGTTGGGGTTGATTTGGACTGCCCAAGGCCTGATCTATCCATCTATGAAGTCAGAAATCAGAAAAACTCAAAACCCTAGCAAGTCAATTTTTTTAGTGGGGGGTTATGCAGTTTTCTGTTGAAAAATCAGATCTAGGTCAATCTATGAGGAATTTGACCAGCATTCTAGTTGATGTAGTTAGGGGGAGGCCCGATCTATGAAACCCAGAAATGGTTTGAAAAAATATCGGACGGTTCCCTGATTATTTGATTTTTAGGTTTTTATGGTTTAGGAGTTTTCAGAAAAATAGTTAAATTTCAGCAAGGTACAATGGAATAAGATCAGAAAAGAAGAACTTACCTGTGGATCTTACCTAGATAAGCTTATAGAAGTCTGTAACAGTGACGATCCTAGCTATCCCGATCAATCCTGGAAGATCCCCATGATTTCTATGACATATGAAAGCTCCAAGCCATCAAAGCGCCCCCTACCCTGCATGAGCAAACGTCAACCATATCAGATTTGCACATATAAAATAAAGAAACTGAATGCTACAAGACAACAAAATGGAGTAATCATAGATCGCAATGAAACTAATGAAAACCCCCTGATCCAAGACGAAGAGAACCGAGTGAGTTGAGGCCCCCCTACAAAAACGCTCCAGCCAAAACACCCTCCTGTAGACAAAACAATGATAGCCACGAAAAAAATAGATCTCAAGAGAATTTCCACGATGCTAGTAAGCTAAAGACAAGCTAATCACCATTTGAGCACATCAGATGCAAAGCAAATCCAGAAAAATTTCCACAGAAAAAGTCTTTCTATTATTCAGATCCAAGAGCCAAAGACCCTTTACAAATGAGAAACTCTCTCCTTTAAATAAAAATGAGAGAACCTCAATCATAACCAAATCCTAACCACTTTCAAAACGAGTGGCTAAGATTAAAAGATACAATGTTCTAATCAATGGTTGAGATGAACTCAACATACAATACATGGATCAATATAATTATAATTTACCAAAGTGGACTTAAACGACCCAAATAAAGGTAACCCACTCAACAAGAAATAAATGAAAGCACATGGTGGGTCCAAGGAGTGTTTGATTAACTCCCTTTGGGTGTCCCCATGGCACAATAAATAATATAACAATTTAAAATTTTGACTTTTGTGCCTCCTTGAGGAAATTGCGGGTCTCCCAAAAAGCTCTAGAAAATATATAAAATTTGCCCAAAAATAGGTGCGAGCCCCATAAAATGTTGAAACTATTGGAGAAGGTGTGGAAGATATCACTCTCATCATTGTGACTCACCCCATCCCATTTATTTGCCTCAGTATCCCAAATCGATTTCTTCAATAGCCATTTGATCATTTTTTAATTTGCCTCGGTAAACGTGATACTGCTATAACATCCTCCTAGGGTGCCTGCGTTGTCAAATTGAGCCCTCCAAGCTCTTTGAGATGGGGGTACAATGGTACAAACAAGTGGCTGCACCCCCCTATGCCCATACAACGCCCTAGGATATCCAACTGAAACATCTCCCTGCTCAAACAAATCAATCTGTGAAAAAAAACTGCATCAGAAAAGCAGAATAAACCTGATCACATCTGTAAGTACCCAGAACTAGAAATAAACTGTCTCATTGGACTTAGAGAGTCCCAATCCATCAAAGGTGTATACTCATACCCCTCATAGGTCTCTGTCTGATCATCAATCATAACCAATAAACAATATAACTATGTGTGAATAATCAAACACCAATAATAACTCAGAATAGATCAATTTGCTGCAAGTGTTAAGAGGTTAAACCATGCTCTACCACTTATTCGCGTAACAAAATCAACAAGTAGCATTCATTTCACTGGCGGTACATCAACAAACACTTATAAATATCAGGCTTTATTTATTATTACTTAGACTCAAACTTTCAAAACTATACTCATTTCATAGCTGTAGTCATTTTGCTAGTGAAGGGTGAAAGGTGGAAATGACAAGGCTAAGGAAAAGGATGAACTCCTACTAAACATCATGACACTTTGGACAAGGAAAAGGGCAAACTCACTACAACCAATACTGGACAAACACCAGCACAAGTAATGGCAGTGCCTCACAGATGGATGAGTTGTTTAGAGAGTGCTTATTCAACTTAGGCATCATGTCTACATCAATTTTGATCCAAGTTCATTAGGATCATATTTTATTCTGTGGCCTTTTGGCCTATATGAACCCTTTGGGACTTCACCAGTGCTTAAAAGCACAACTAATCTCAGCTTTCATCTGGGCCATATTTATTTTTAATAAGGTCAGCGATCCTTTGAAATAACATTTTTTAACCATTACTTTTTTGGACCTTTTCTTATACTCTTAAAGGAGTATTTTTTAGCATTTCATTACTCTTGCCCTTTTTTCCTATGTTAAGAAACACAATTTTACAATTTTCATTTTCCATGGGCGCATATTTAATATTTCAATAAAAGTAGTACATGAGCTTTCAGTTTTAGCCAACAACATCTCGAGTGACTAGGGGGAATTTTGCACAGTGCCAAACATCGGGACAACCGAGCGGAATGATTTAGGCACACTATCCAACTTACCATAGGCAAGTTTTTTCACCAACTCAGAGCCGAGACACAATGTAAACAGGGAGGCTTGTCCAACAAAAGTTCTAGCGAGGAAAAAAGGTCCTCCATGCCATAAGTAAAGAAGTCAGTCGGGTTAAAAACTAAAATGGAAGGAAATGGATGGGTGAAGACAGTGGATGATGGAACCAACACTAGCAAGCCAAAACAATGGTGGGAATGACTACCTCTATTCTCCGTAAGGAGGGTAAAACCAATGAGTATAGATCAAGAACTTCCAAGTATAAGAAAGGACATCAATACATAGTACAAGATACAACCAAGTCCATATAATTATGACTGCCAGATCATGATACCACAAGTTAATACATGTCACAAGAATCAGTATAAGAGCAATAATAACCATAACACAATATAAAATGTTGAGTCATAACCATGCAATAAAATCCATCTGAGACACCATCTGTCCAATGAGAAAGAACTAATATAACACTGGGCATCCATGACTGCTCTGAAATAACATAAATGGCTACATCGGTCCTCAAATCTGAGTGTCCTAAGACTTAGTCCTGACATGGGAGAGTACAATAGTCCAATAATACAAAAATGATCCATATAAACTGCTCATCTTGTTACCACCTAAGTTGTACTTAGTGGTTTTTTATCAAGTGAGCCTGGTGAACCGGACAAGGATAACTTGTTCGAACTTCAGAAGACCTTTGGAAGTACTTCTGGGAAGTGCTTGTTGTACTATATCACATGTTCATACCCCATGGGGGAATTGTAATAAATGTTCTAGCATGATAGTGTCTGTAAAAGACTCGGTCTCTTAGACTTTATTTGTCAATCCGATCAGCCTATGGTGTTTTTTCCCTTGGTTATTATTGGTTGTTGAATAAACGACTGATAATTTCTGAGTTTTTCACTCCATACCTCCAAATTTGGAGTGGTCGGCTTGGCATTTAGGCCTATTGAGGCTATTAGAGTCTATGTGTCAATGTATAAACATGCTAGACATCATGGTTGAGTCATATGAACATGTCTAAGTCCCCCTAGGTTTTTTCAATTTTTCAATTTTTAAGTTTTTTCAGTGTTTTTTATTAAAAATTTAATTTTTCCAAAACTTAGGCTATTTTTTTAATAGTTTAATTGGAAAAATTGATTTTGTAATAAAAGTGGGCCAAATAATCAGTTTCAGTCATGTAGGTGCTCATTTTCAAGCTAAGAGCACCATGTAAACCCATGGACCCACTTTTTCCTAGTTTTGAGTGATTTTCCATCACTCAGGTCAGAAATCCCCAAAAATCAATTATTGATTATTTTAATTAATAAATTGATAAATAATGGGGGAAATCCAAAATCATAGATCAATGGATTCTTAGCCGATTTGATTGAAATCAGTCAGATCTGAACCAAATTGACTGGATCTGACAAATCCTTGACGGAAGGAGGTGATCAAATAAGATTCAGAGTTGATCTTTAGCAGTCTTTATGGGGAATTGTGCCCTCTCTCTCTCTCCTCCACACGTGTGGACTCTCCCGGATGCTCTGTGCACTGATGTGTCAGTTTATGGGTTGATGTGTTTGCTCAATCAGCCCCCCGGTTGACAAGTAGGCTCAGTTCAGCTTCAGATATGCATTGATTGAATCTCCATCAGCTGATTTGATCTGTCTCCTTGGGATTTGTGCCCCCCCTCGGCTGGATCTCCTGTTTTTTTGTATAAATCAAAGCATAAGCCTCCTCTTCTAAGCTAGTTAGAGTTGGATTGAAGGGATTTCTATTGTAATACTATTGTAATCTTTTGATTGTTGAAATAAAGAAGCTTTGGAGGCCAAATGGTGTAATGCTCTCATATGTGTGGATTAAGCATTGTCTTACGGCCATTGATGTTGCCGACTTTTCTCTCAATTTCTGCATCTGAATCCTGTCTGGCTTGAACGATTCAGCTGAATCAATAGGAGTATAGCTGGGAAAGTAAGGTTACTTATTTTTCTTATATCTCATAGCATATATGTTAGAAGATCTAGATTATACATGTTTAATAAGTTTATTTGCATGTAATTCTTGTCTCTTTTTCATATATATATCCAGATCTCATGAGGTTTTGTGCATGATTGTGTGTTTAGCTTTCAGGTAGCAAGGATTGGACGAGCTGTGGATCTAGTTTGACTCCACTATACATCCAAAAGCTTTGTGAAGACATTGCCCCTCTGTATTCCACTAACAAGTTTCCATTGCAGATCTGCTTCAACAACAAGCACTTCTCTTCTCCTTTTCCTCCTTCAAAATCAATTTTTTTTACCTGGTTAATTTGTTCATAGCTTTGATATTTTTTAGATCTATTATCTTAAAGTAAATTTAACATAGATCTATCTCCTCAAATCCCATAATCTAGATCTTGTTCTTAAAAGGTTTCATAAGTATTCTAGATCTAGCTTTAGGGAAATCGTCCTTTTTGCATGGAATTTTAAAGAGAATTTGTAGCTTGCATGCATTAGATTTCTGTTTTATGTTATAAAAGATAAATCTAGCAATTAGTGCACATCATATTGGCTTCCTAAAAGGCAAACCAAGATCCCAAGGAAAGCTTGCTTTCCTTGGTTCCCTTTTTACCTTTTTTAACTAGTTTTAACTTAGCTTTTTTGGTTAAAAGTAAGCTGACCCAAAGGTAATTTCAGAGTGCTTTTGGGCATATTTCAGTCTAATAATCTTGCTTTTTTTTAGCAGTTATAACAGAAAAGAGGAGAAGATTCTGTTCGAAAGTGACTTTTGGGCCTTTTGAATCCCCCCAGGGGTCTCCCTTTTTGACTAAAATCTTTAATTTTTGCACTTTGTAAGCTCTTGGTTTCATTCTATATAAGAATCAAGAGGAATCATATCAGTTTGATGATATTGTAACCGCTGGTAATAAAAATAATTCTGAATAGGCTCTTTCGAGCCCATTCCCCATCCCCCCTGGGGGGATTTGCGTCCGTGTCGTTTTTTGCTTTTCGTTCATCTTTTTTCAATCTAGCGTAGTACTAATCTGCAGGGTAGTATACTTCGATTTAAAATCATTTCCATATTCCATTTCTATTGGTTTCAAAGTAACTTTAATACTTACCCCACGAGCCTCCTTTTGAGCCGAAAGGTGAAGAAAGGTTCGTGGTAGTCTAATTAGAAAATTGTGGTTTGCTTATCTTTTTATGTTTCATTTTCTATCATCATTTGTTTCAGTAACCATAATAAAATCAACCCCTCCTTGATTCCCCAATTGAGGTCCACTTGGACCGAAAGAGGTTCCTGGAGGGTTTTCTTTTTAACAAGAACATCCATCTCAAAATTTACTAAAATTGACAAGACTCTGGTGTGTATGCTCTGCACTTGGCTGTGGTTCGTCCGATCAGTCAAGCTGTAGCAAAATCACTTGAGTGACTAGTATAATTAGGATTCACTCTCCCAAATTGACAAACCATTAGGTGAAAATCCAACACCTAGATCAAACCATTACGGTGGAAAAATACCCAAAGGAAGCGGGAACTTCTGAAAAGTGACCTTGGGGCGCCGATCTCTGTCACACCCTAACGGGTGTGTTATGAACACTATCCCTAGAGACTCCATTCAGCCCACATATTCCTTGCGGGTAGCCGTGAAGGTTTAGTTTTGGACATACTCCAAGTACTGTCGGGTATATCTGGAGTCCACCCCTTCGCCTAATTTTAATCAACTCATATTTCACATTAACTTAAAACGTAGCAAGAGGCAATTGCAAAACATTCACTCCAAGCACATGCAAGTACATTGATTTCCTTTTGACTCCATTTTAAGGCACTGGTTATTTTCTTGCCATATATATATATTGAGTCTCAACATTGTGCTTTCGTGCGCTCATTTTGTATCTTGTCATCTATGGTTGTTTATGGTTAAATTTCAAACTCCTAAGTAATCCATTCAGTTTAACATCACCATACTAAGTAATTAGCCTTAGTAACTTAATAGGGTCTACCCCCCTTGGCTTTGTTAGGAGTTGAGCCTAAACGGAGGAGTCAAGAACAAGGTGACAGCCTTGACTCAAGACTTTCCCCCAAGGACACACTAAGTGGCTTGAAGATTTCTACCACATCACCCGGGTGTGTGAAAGGTGGAAACACATCTCAACATCTCATATGTAAGAGATCTGGCTGAAAAATGTACTATGTCTGAAAAATAGAATATGGTAGCCTGGCTACTATATATGTGATAACAAACTGCTTGACTGCTTCCTTATGGACTACATAGACCATGGCAATCTAGGAAGTAGTGATGGGGCTTTAGAACCTCCATACATCCTCAGGTAAGTTCCTTCCTGAGAGAAAAAATAATCCCCATATTAGCAAATAATGTCCATGGTGTTATATGACAAGCATTTAGGCTCTTTGAGGAAGATGAGCTCATACATAGGCATCAAAAAATATTGACATAGAAGCTTGTAGAAGCTTGAATACTTATGCACCCCAAAAAATTGATAAGCAGTGTATATAGGGGTTTTGGTGTGTTTCCAAGTGCACCCGAGCTTTATGAAAATTGAGTCATAGTAATCTGAGGACCAAGGAGCAACTAATAGAAGATTCAAGAATCAATTGCATAGAAATTTGACATGAAAACACATTGCAATTAGGAGTTGCAAATGTAAGAATGTATTCAATAATCAAAAGTAGAGATACAATGTGATACAATGGCATGAATAGCCAGAAAATTTGAATCCTAAGGAGGTCATTCATATTTCATACATGAGAGTGGCTTAGCTGTCAGTTAGCCACACTAAACACATTAGTTAACCACTAACCACAACCATAATTGACTCTAACTGAACCCTAACTGAATTAGAGGCAGTAATGACCGAGTCTAACTGAATAAAACTCAACTGCATGTCAATCAGTAGGTGGGGGCGCATATCTGACTTCAGTTAGGTGAGATCAATTGAAATGAACTGAAATAAGTCACCAAAAGTAGTTGGAGGCACCTTAAATCACTCTAGTTAAGTGGAAATTACCAAAAATAGAAAAAATAGTGATGGAGGCACCCATGCAACTGCAGTTTAACTGAAAGTAGGTGGAATAACCATTAGTTAACTGAATTGGGGCACTTAGGTCATGTAGATCAACCCAAAATTGCTCCTTGATTGAAGAAGGAAGCTCAGTTAGCCTCCCTAATTGAAGGAGAAGGATTAGTTGGCCTCCTTGATTGAAGGAGTGTGTTGATGTCATTAATTCGAGTCAATAACTTAGGATAAGTGGATAATTAGGCCAAATTGACCAAATAAAGATGTGTGAGTTGGATAATGAATCCAATACCCCCCCTTAAGCTATACTCATGGAGGAGTAAAAAAAAATGCTAGGGCCCTGACAACAAAGGCCATAGGTCACCATGTACAAAAAGTAACTCTAAAATGCTCAAATAAATGCTAAGTAAGGCAAAGGGGAAAACCCAGTGGGAACAAAACCCCCCCTCAAGCTGAACACTAAATAAGTCACTGTCTTCACCTTGATGAACTCACCCCCAACAATGAACGTGTGGAAATTGAACCCAAGGGATAGAACAATTACACTCACAAAATTGCTAATCAAACATGCAAAATTAACACCAAAGGAGACTGAAATTGGAGCATAACACTAATATGTATTGAATAAGTGTACATTAGCCAATATTGTGAAGTAATAGGCTGTTGCAATATATCATTAAATGAGAGAATCGAATGCATAAAGATGCCATTCGAAATAGTCAAAAAGTAGGATTACCAAATCTAGTCAAATCCCCCATAGGTGCATAAAGCAGTTTCCAAATCTATGAAGATGCTCATGAATTTGCTAAGTCAAGTGGGAAAGCTAAAGAGGGATGGAAGGAAAACTCATACATGCTTTTATTTGGAGAAAAGGAGGGAGGATGATGTGGGCAAAAAACAAGTCAACTACACCTAGTCTAGCTTTTCCTTTTGCCTTAAATTAGAAATAAAACAGGCAACTTTTCAGAAAAAGAAGATATGCGCTTTGGACGATCTGGAATAAAGAAGACATGCTAAATTGGGTTTCCAAGATGTTTCCCAAGCACTCCATGACTCAGTTTTAGCATGTGTTGACTTCTAGGACATGTAGAAGGCAACTAGCATATAATGGAATCTAGGAAACTAGCATATAATGGAATCTAGGAAACTAGGTAATAAGACAAAAACAATTAAATTAATGTCTAATGTAGGTAACTATGGGTTGATTATTCTAATACCCCCCCTTAAGCCTGACTTTATGAGTAAATATCATAAAACTATAGGGCCTAGCAACAAGGCTTAGTCACCCTTTACATACTACTTGTCCATACAACCAAGGAAATAAGCAAAAACCCAGTGGGAAAATCCTCCCTTAAACATGGACAGGAAAAACAAAATTTGGAAATCTTGTCATCAATCATGCTTCATAGCATGATCAACAATCCCCAGCAGTGATTTGAGATTGTTGAATGCCTTCTCACAAAAAACTTTGGTGAAGATGTCTGCAACTTGTTCTGAAGATGCACAGAAGAGTATATCAATGGTACCATCATGCACAAGCTGTCTGATGTAGTGCATATGGATCTCAATGTGTTTGGTTCCCTGTCTTTGAACTAGATCATTTCAGATTCGAATGGTGCTCTGATTATCACAATAGATAATAGTTGAAAACTCTAATTCAAAGCCACATTCTCCAAGTATCCCTTGCAACCACAAACATTGAATTGCTGCATTTACAACTCCTCTATACTCTGCTTCTGTAGATGAGAGTGCTATGGCACTCTGCTTATTGCTTGACCAACTGATTGGTCCTTCTACAAGCATGAACACATATCCCTATGTAGACTTTCGATCTGTGTTGTCACTAGCCCAATCACTGTCAGTAAACCCAATCAAATCAAGATCAGATTTTGCTTTGTAGAAGATCCCATGAGTTCTTGTTCCTTGAACAAAGTTTAGGATCCTTTTGGATTCTCTCTAGTGGATATCATGAGGCTGATCCATGTATCTCTAAGCCACACTAAATGCATAAGATAGATCAGGTCAAGTGTGTGTAAGATAAAGCAAACACCCAATCAATTGCCTATACAATGTATTATTTACCATAGGAGAAGAACCCGCTTCTTCAATCTTAACTCCTGAAAGGAAGGGAGTCTTGCTTGGATTGCAATCTTTCATATTGAACTTATTCAACAAATCCAAAGCATACTTGTACTGATGTATTTTGATTCCATGTTGGGATTGAGAAATTTCGAGACCCAAGAATTGGCTCAACAATCCCAAATCTGTCATAGAAGATGCATGGTTCATTGCATCCTTCAAGGAGGAAATCTCTTTCTTTGAACTTCCTGTAATCAGTAGGTCATCCACATACAAGACAATAATCATAAAATAACCATGAATTAGCTTCAAATAGAAATTAGGATCTGACTTGCATCGAACAAAACTTAGTGATAGCAAAAATCCATCAATCTTGGCATACCAAGCCCTGGGGGCTTGCTTGAGCCCATACAATGATTTCTTTAACCTGCACACTAAATATGGATTAGAAACAAACCCTTCAGGTTTCCGCATGTAAATATCCTCAGTGAGATCTCCATTTAGAAAAGCACACTTCACATCCATTTGATGCACTTCCCACTGCTTCGAAGCTGCAATGGCTAGAGCTAGCCTTATGGAGTCCATCTTTGCCATTGGTGCAAAGGTTTCATTGTAGTCAATACCATGTACTTGTGAGTAGACCTTGGCTACCAATATTTCCTTATATTTCAAAGGTGAACCATCAATATCAAACTTAGTCTTCAAAACCCACTTACATTGAACTAGCTTCCTCCCTGGCAGAAAATCAACCAGTTCCCAAGTGTTGTTCTTCTGGAGCGAACTGAATTCTTCTTTCATGGTTGTTTGGCATCTTGGATAATGTGCTTCATCTTCATATGTCTTTGGATATGATTCAACCATCAGATAACACTTCTCAGCAAATAGAGGATCTTTCACACAAAGGGCACTCTCAAATTGAGATCTAGTCCTCCTAGTGTCATTAGGATTTCCAGCTAGTCCCCCAGCTGCATGAATGGTATTTGTTGCCCATTTTGGTCTTGTAGGACTATTAGGATCTACAATCAAATCATCATTATCATAAATATCAAAATCAATAAACTCCTTAGTCTCTCCACTTACAATCAATGGATATGGTGGTGAAGAAGACTCTCCAACTTCAACTACTACTAAAGGCTCTTCTTGGAACTGAACACTTCTTTCAATGAAATCTTTGTTAGT
This sequence comes from Pseudotsuga menziesii, assembly GCA_001517045.1. NCBI lineage: Eukaryota > Viridiplantae > Streptophyta > Pinopsida > Pinales > Pinaceae > Pseudotsuga > Pseudotsuga menziesii. Next base: position 119,236 of record LPNX010903911.1, on the reverse strand, counting down.
GCTCAAGTTGATCATATTGTACCCTTTTAAATATTCAGAATACCCAACAAATAGGCACTCTTGGCTTTGGGGTTGCAAAGCCTTCCTCTTTTCAGTTGGAATTCTAGCCCAAGTCTTTGAGACAAAATTTTTGAAATGGGTCACATCTAGCTTGTGTCTACTCCAAGCTTCGAAAGGAGTCATACCATCAAGATGCTTATGAGGCACCCTATTATGGATGTAGGATGCACAGTTTATAGCCTTGGCCCAAAACTTTGGTGGCAAAGTCTTATCCTCCATCATGCAGGTTGCCATCTCCTTCAATGATTTGTTCTTTCTCTCAGCAACACCATTTTGCTGTGGTGTGTAAGGGATCGAATGATGCATCTGAATACCTACATCTTTACAATACTAAATGAACTTAGACTTGACATAATCACCACCATTGTCAGATTTGAGGATCTTGATTTTCCTCCCAGACTGGTTTTCAACCAAGGCTCTAAAGACTTTGAAGAGGTCAAAAAATTTAGACTTATGCTTTAGAAAGTGAACCCAACAATACTTGAAAAAATCATCTATGAAGGTCAGTGCATATTTGGCTTGAATCATGGACATATGAGGGAATGGACCAACAATGTCACTGTGGATCATCTCTAGAGGTGTAGAGTTTCTCTCATGATTAGCTTTCTCATACTTGTGCTCTGGGTGTTTTCCTAGCAACCTTGACAGATTCCCTCAGAAAACTTGATCTTTGGTAACCCTATGACCATATCTTTTTCACTCAAATAAGAAAGATACTTGTAGTTAATATGGCCAAATATTTCATGCCAAAGTTTGCTTGCTTCATTAGCATGAATTAGAAGAGCAAAGGGGTTTGAGTAGGGTAGAAAATGGGAAAACTTGTATACCTTCGAAGTGTGATCAACAACACCTTTTGCTATGACTTTACCATTCAAAATATCAGTGATTTCAACATCATCAGGGAAGAATACGACCTTCTTTGGAGACCCAGTATGATTCATCTGATACACTGACAAGAGATTGGAGGCAAGACTTGGAAAATACAACACATTATTGAAACTACCATGGTCAAGATCAATCCTACCCTTCCCCAAACTGTTAGTGAGAGAGTCATCTCCCAAAACTATTGGTGGTCCTTTCGACATGTGAAGAGAGGAGAATGTCTCTTTTGTCAAAACCATGTGTCTAGAAGCTCCAAAATCTATGATGAAGCTAGGTGAGCTTGATGTGCCAGCAACCAAGGCATGTACTCTCTCTCTGTCTTCTGAATTTGATCCTCCTTCCTTCTTCTTTGAGAAATCAGGAAGGGAGATGTTATTCTTCTCCAGGAGTTGGGTCAACATGTCAACTTGCTTCTTCATACAAGAGCTCTCAGGATGATAGCCCTTACTGCAGTATGCGCACTTGCTCATTTCTCCTTTGTTCTTCTTCTTATGGGAGTTCTTCTTGGAACCTTGGGGCTCCTCTTGAGACTTAGACTTGTCTCTATTTTGCTCAGGTGGCTTTTTGGATTTTTTCTTTCTTTTTGAATCCACCCTTGAATCTCTAGCAACCAAATCTTGGTCTTTGGAAGGTTTGATGGTGCCCATCATCACCAACTTATCTTGCTCCTATGTGAGGGATTCCATGAACTCTGCAAGATTAGGCATCTTCTAGGCTCTAGCTGTCAACTTGGTGGCATGGAAGGTCGAAACAAACACTAAATAGTCAGGACCAAGCTTAGAGAGTATGGCCAAGACTAGTTGCTCTTCTTTCTTTTCGACCCCACACTGTTTCAACTACAAAACAAGGTTCTTAAACTTGGAAAAGTAGAGTTGCAATGATTCGAAGCTACTGGGACTCAAGGAGACTAGCTCATTCTCGATTTAATGTCCTCTCATCTCATCTATCTTTCCAAAAAGCTCTTCTAGCTTCTCCCACACTTCATTAGGTGATGTCAATCCATCAAGATGGAAGAGGAGGTCTCTTGAAATGCTCAGACACAAAAGACCATAGGCCTCATCCCTCTTGTTGTGCCATTTAATTTTCTTTGCAGCTGCATTGGGCTCTGCCTCAGTTTCCATAGTTGCCCTATAGAGACATTTTTCTCTCAACAATATCTCCATCTCAGCTTTCCACTCAAAGAAATTGAATGGAGTCAAGATGATCTTCTGAGATTGGTCCATAGCTCATAATCTATGCCTTCCAGTCAGCAGAATGTGCTCCCATTCAATGACGTCGAACTTGCAATAACAATTTGGAAGGAGAGAAATCGATCTACAAAGGCTCTGATACCATGTGGAAATTGAACCCAAGATATAGAACAATTACACTCACAAAATTGCTAATCAAACATGCAAAATTAACACGAAAGGAGACTGAAATTGGAGCATAACACTAATCTGTATTGAATAAGTGTACAATATCCAACCTTGTGAAGTAATAGTATGCTGCAATATATCATTACATGAGATAATCGAATGCATAAAGATGCCATTCAAAATAGTAAAAAAGAAAGCTTACCAAATCTAGTCAAATCCCCCATAGGCGCATAAAGCAGTTTCCAAATCTATGAAGATGCTTGCGAATTCGATAAGTAAAGTGGGAAAGCTAAAGAGGGATGGAAAGACAACTCATACATGCTTTTATTTGGAGAAAAGGAGGGAGGATGATGTGGGCAAAAATCAAGTCAACTACACCTAGTCTAGCTTTTCCTTTTGCCTTAAATCAGAAATAAAACAAGCAACTTTTCAGAAAAAGCAGATATACGCTTTGGAGGATCTGGAATAAAGAAGACATGCTAAATTGGGTTTCCAAGATGTTTCCCAAGTGCTCCATGACTCAGTTTTAGCATGTGCTGACTTCTAGGACATGTAGAAGGTAACTAGCATAGAATGGAATCTAGGAAACTAGGTAATAAGACAAAAATAATTAAATTAATGTCTAATGTAGGTAACCATGGGTTGATTATTCTAACAGAAGGAAGGTAAGTGAACTTTTTTTGAGTAAATTTCTTGGTGAAAGTATCTGCAATCTGTTCATCTGTAGGGCAGTATTGCAGAACAATTGTCTTGTCATGCACCAACTCCCTGATGTAGTGCTTGCATATATCAACATGTTTGGTCCTCTGCCGCTGAACTGGATATGTTGAGATCTTGATAGCACTTTGGTTGTCACAAAATATGACTATGGATAAAGCACTACCAATGTCAAACTCTGACAAAATTCCTTGTATCCAAAATGTTTGGATGCAAGCATTTACTGCTCCCCTGTACTCGACCTCTGCTGAATAAAGTGTAATGGCAGCCTGCTTTTTGCTGGACCAGCAAATGGGGCCACCACCAAACATAAACACATACCCAGAAGTGGAATTTCGATCTATGGTATCCCCCACCCAATCTAAATATGTAAAACCGACCAACTGTAGCTTAGAATCCGCAACATAGTGAATGTCGTAGGATCTAGTATCCTGAGTGTATTGAAGAATCCTCTTGGCTTCCATCCAATGAATCTCACGAGGGTACTGCATATATCTTGATACAACATTCACGACATAACAAATGTCAGGTGTTGAATGTGTCAAGTATAGCAAATTTTCGATCAGCTGGCGGTAAATAGTGGAATCCATAGGTGGAGTGGATTTTCCCTCTTTAAGACTGATTCCTGAGAGGAAAAGAAATGGTGCAGCCTTGCAATCATCCATGCTAAATTTCATTAACAATTCTGCAATATATTTTGACCGAGTTACCATTATCCCATCAAAGTCTTGGGTGATCTCCAGCCTAAGAAACTATTTCAGTAGGCCAAGATCACTCATTTCGAATGCATCATGAAGAACAATTTTTATAAAGCCAATTGAAGCAAGTGTGCTTCCTGTTATCAAAATATCATCCACATACAATACTATTATCAGAATATTATCCTCATATTGCTGCAATTATACATTAGGATCATATTTGCATCTTTGGAAGTTCTGTGAGAGCAAAAATGCATCTATTTTGGCATACCAAGATCTTGGGGCCTATTTCAAGCCATATAAAGATTTACACAACTTACAAATGAAGGAAGGATCTGATGTATAGCCTTTAGGATGATTCATGTATATCTCCTCTTGCAGGTCTCCATGGATAAAATCACTCTTGACATCCATATGATGCACCTCCCAGTGCTTGGATGTGACAATGGCCAAAACTAGCCTTATGGAATCCATCTTTGCCACCGGTGCAAAGGTCTCATGGTAGTCCACTCCTTGGACTTGGGAGAACCCTTTTTCAAACAATTGTGCTTTATACTTGCAGGTTGAGCAATCTGTAGCAACCTTTGTCCGATATATCCACTTGCATTGAACAAGTTTCCTCCCAGGTGGAAGGGAAACTAGCTCCCAAGTTGCATTTTTCTAGAGAGAGTTGAACTCTTCATCCATTGCAACTTGCCATATCGAATATTTCTGAGCATGGTAGTAGGAATTGGGATTAGACCCAATCATCATATAAAAAGTCTCAAACAACAAGGAATCATGACAAGAAAGATCAATACCTTCTCTTTGAAAATCTGATCGGGTTCTTCTTGGATCAACGGGATTTCCAACATCTGTCCTGGCGGAAGAGAGAGTCTTTTTGGACCATGTTGGGAGATGAGTGGACATATCAAAAATCTTATTTAGAACCTAATATATATTGCTTACTGATATCAGAAATCATATCTGAAATATTAGAGTTTATACTTCCATTTTCCTCATCAGAATGATCAATAGAACATGAGGGAATTTTAGCAGTTTCTTCCTCAACTAGTTCCACATCTTGGAGAGGTTCTTCGAAGTAGACACTTTGCTCTATGAATATATTTTTGGTTCTGATATTCAGGGGCATGTATCTATTTGAATCCTCTATATACCCAATGAACATACACTCAATACTCTACGGCTACAAATACTTCCTCTTGTCAAGTGGAATTCAAGCCCAGGCAATGGACCCAAAAACCTTGAAATTTGACACATCCGGTTTGTGTCCAAAATAAGCTTCGAAAGGAGTTTTTCCTTTCACGGAAGAGTGAGGGATCCTATTCTAAATGTGAGAAGCAACATTGATTGTCTCAACACAAAGTTTTGCAACCAAACCTTTAGCTTCGAGCATGCATGTGGTCATCGCTTTGAGGGCACGATTCTTTCTTTCCGCTACACCATTCTGCTGGGGTGTGTAGGGAATTGAGTACCGGATCTTGATCCCATCATCAAAACATATTTGCAAAAACTCAGACTTGATATACTCTCCTCCATTAGCATATCTGAGAGACTTTATCTCCCTCCCAGATGCATTCTCAACCGATGCCTTAAACTCAATGAATCTTTCCAAAACTTCAGATTTTTTCTTTAGGAAGAAAACCCAAGTGAATCTAGAGAATTCATCGATGAAGGTGAGTACATATAGTAAACCAATCATGGAGGTTGTAGGAATAGGAATGCTGATGTCAGAATGGATCAGCCCCAAATTACTTGTTGCACGACTTGCATTTCCCCGATCAAATTTGTGCTCAGGGTGTTTGACGACAATGCAAGCTTTGCAAATTCCATTGGAGGTTTTGATGGCTGGGAGGCATTTCACCATGGAATGTTTTTGAAGTTGTTGCAAGTATTTGAAGTTCAAATGTCCAAATATTTCACGCCACAGCTGGGTGACCTCATTCCCATGAGTCAGTAGAGCGGTGGGCTTTGCATCCAGTACAAACTTGGAAAACTCATAGGTTTTAACTGAATGATTCGCTATACCTTTTGCAATGAGTTTCATGGATGAAATCTCTGAGATATCAACATCATTCGGGATGAAATTTACACTCTTGGGCACTCCTATGTGTGTCATTTGATATACACTCAACAGATTTGAGGACAACAAAGGTACATACTGAACATCATAGAAGCTTCCATGTTCAAGTTTTACAGTACCTTTTCCTTTCAAAATGATATGAGAATCATCTCCCATGTGGATGGGAATGTTGCTGTCAGAGTCCAGGAATGAAAATGATTCTTTGCTTGCCACCATATGGTTCGAAGAACCAGAGTCTATGAGGAGAGCTCTAAGCTTCGAAACATTTTCCATGAGGGCATGTCCTCTTTCGGGTTGGTTTCGATCATGTTTTTCTCTCTTCCTTGGTCCTTTAGGAAGTTTGATATTGTTCTTTTCAAGGAGAAGAGTCATTTCATCAAGATTTTTCTTCATGTAGGAATGTTTAGGGTGAAATCCCTTTCTGCAATAGGAACACTTAATCTTTTCTTTTCCTCCTTTGCCTTTGTTCTTGTTCTTTCCTGAGCCCGAGGGCTCATCCGGCTGCTGTTTCTTCTCCTTTGGCTTGGGATCATCAACCTTAGTCTTTTGATTCTTTTTCTTTCCCTTACCATTCGTAGCTTTGGGACCCAAATAAAACAATGCTTGATCTTTGGAAGATCTGATGATCCCCATCTGCACAAGCTTCTCATGCTCATTTGTGAGGGACTCAATCAAGGCATTAAGAGTAGGCATTTTCCAATTCGGGGTTGTGAGCTTCCCGATATGGAATGTAGAAAAAAAAACTGAGTAATCTGCGACAAGTTTGGAGAGGATGACATTGGGTGCTTGAATTTGGTGAAGAAATCATTGAGAGTTTCAAAGTTACTAGGGTGAAGAGAAATCAACTTATTCTCTAGCTGATAAATCCTCAAATCATCTTGCCTACCATACAAGGAGGCAAGTTCATCCCAAATTTCTTTAGGAGTCTTTTATCCCGTGAGATGGAATAGAATATCCTTAGAAATCGAAAGGCATAGAAACCCAAAAGCTTCATCGAACTTATTCTAGTATCAAGCTTTGTCCACAACATGGTTTGGCTCTATCTCAATGTCCATTGTGATTCTGTAGAGTCCTTTAGCATGCAATTGAATCTCCATGTCCTCCTTCCACTGATGGTAGTTGAAAGGACTAAGAAGATCCACAAAAGAGGCCATTTTTTATGTTATAGCGAATGTAGTGAAAGACTTTCAAAAAACATGCAAAAACACAAAAAGGGCACCGTAAGGTTGGACAGCTTGCGCTTTTCAAGTTTTCATCAGACCCAACTTAGTTAATCAAGCAAGCTTGATCAATAATTCCTTTGCTTAGGAATTTATGTGGTAAAGTTTCGGCTTCTGGTGCAGTGCTGGAATTTTGAGCTTTTTGCTTAAATTGCATCATAGATTTGTCAAGGAATCTGTTCAATAAGAAGATCCTTGTCCTGCCATGGCTCTGATACCATATGAAAATTGAGTCACAGTAATATGAGGACCAAGGGACAACTCACAAAAGTTTCAAGAATCAATTGCACATAAATTTGACATGAAAACAAACTGCAATGAGGAGTTGTAGCAGTAAGAATGTATTCAATAATCAAAAGTAGAGATACAATGTGATACACTGGCATGAATAGCCAGACAATTCGAATCCCAAGGAGGTCATTCGAATGGCATACATGAGAGTGGCTTAGCTTTCAGTTACTCACACTAAACACATAAGTTAACCACTAATCACAACCATAATTGACTCTAACTGAACCCTAACTGAATCAGAGGTAGCAATGACCGAGTCTAACTGAATAGAACTCAACTGCATGTCAATAAGTAGGTGGGGGCACATATCTAACTTCATTTAGGTGAGATCAAGTGAACTGAACTAAACTGAGTCACCAAAAGTAGTTAGAGGCACCTTAAATCACTCCAGTTAACTGGAAATGATAAAAAATAGGCAAAATATTGATGGAGGCGTCCATGCAGCTACAATTTAACTGAAAGTAGGTGGAATAACCATCAGTTAACTGAATTGGGGTGCTTAGGTCATGTAGATCAACCCAGATATGCTTCTTGATTGAAGGAGGAAGCTCAATTAGCCTCCCCGATTGAAGGAGAAGGCTTAGTTGGCCTTCCTAATTGAAGGTGTGTGCTGATGCTGATGTCACTAATTCGAGTCAATAACTTAGGATAAGTGGATAATTAGGCCAAAATGACCAAATAAAGATGCATGGGTTGGATAATGACTCCAATAAGCTTGGGGAATGGGTGTCTGCACAAGATGCTATCAATTAGGTAAGTGGCCATGTAGAATTTTGACCTTCTCTGAGTTATCCGTCCCTATGCGGTAGCTACACATGATGACAATCTACTTGATATGATATCTTCCCAATTGAAAATTGCGCCTTCAAAGGCCACATAGTATATCAATGGGATCCAACTAAATTTATACAATCTCCCATTTTACCGTCCTAGAATCCTATTCAACATTAAGGATATGACCCTGTAAGGGGGGCGTAAGCTTGAAAACTCGTATTTGCTAGTTTCCTTTTGGTGCAGTTGTCTTCCTACTATCATCATCATTTTCGCACAATATATTGTTGGAAACATTTACCACCATACACACTCATTTTGGTCAATTTGGCCTAGTTAAACCACTATCCTAAGTTTTATTGACTTAATTGACATTAGAGGAGCACTAGATGACATCAGCTAGATCACACCCACGCCTACCTTCAGTCAAGGAGGATAACTTAGCCTTCTCCTACATTCAGGGAGGCTAACTGGAGCACTTCGGGGTTGATCTGAGTGTCATTAATGCCCCATATTGCTAACTGATGGTTACAATCAGTTAAACAGAGCAGTGAATGCACCTTCCTTCATTAAATTGATTATTTAATGAATTGGAGTCAACAGGGGCGCCTCCAACCACTTCTAATGTTCAGTTACACTTCAGTTAACCTCATCGGGGTTCATTGGAGTCATTGATGCACTACCACTTGATGGTTGGCTTGCTGTGACATGTGTCTGACCTACTTTCAGTTAGACTCGGTCATTTATTGCACTTCGACTTTAGTTAGGGCTTAGTTGAGTCAATTAGGGTTTTGATCAGTGGTTAACTTGAGTGTTGATTGTGGCTTACATTCAGTTAAGCTAGACTCACTCATTCAATTCGAATGACCTCCTTGGGAATTCGAATTGCTTTATCATTCATGCTTGCAGCATGATCATTGTATTGTATTACTCATTCTTTGTGTGGATATACAGAGCGACTACTCATTTTGTAGCACAATTACACCATTTTCATGCCTTATTGTTATTAATCTCTTATGAGACCGTGTTTTAGTCCCTAGAATACTGTGATAGATTAATATGGTATCAGAGCTCATGGCGGGATGAAGCTTAGATCTCTCAAAAACATGGTTTTTGATAGATCTTGCATGAAAATTGAGCAAGAGCTCAAAAATCCAGCACTGCACCAGAAGCCAAGGCTTACCACTTAATACCCTAAGTAAGGAAATTGTTGATCAAGCTTGCTTGATCAATCATGTTGGGTGTGATGAAAGCCTAAAATGTGCAGGCTGTTCGACCTTAAGTTTCCCCTTTTGTTGTGATTTGCAGGTAACTTCGAATGGACTCATCAGTTCCTCTTCTCACCCCATTCACAAGCTATTCATAATGGAAGTTGAAGATGATTGCATCTCTGAAGAGAAAAGGTCTATATGAGGTGTCTATTGGACTTGGAAAAGAGTCTTATGAGAATGAGAATGACTGGATAAATGATGGTGATAGAGCTTTTGGAGCAATATTTCTGGACCTTTCTCCTAGCTTGCGCTACCTTATTGGTTCTGCTGAATATCCAAAGGATCTCTGGACAAAATTGGACATAAACTTTAGCAAGCACAATGAGGATCATAATAGCACTTTGGAGATCACATCCAGCACCACACGATTTCTTTACTCAAAAGTCTCAGCCTCTACTCTCTCTGATGAAGTTGTTCAAGATGAAGAAGAAGCAGAATCTTCTACACATTCAATTCGAATTGAAGAAAGTCTCCTTGCAGTGACTCCTTTTCCTGATGCTTCGAAAGTTTATGAGATCTCTGATATCTCATTTCCTCATATGGCTGAAAAAGAAGAAGACATTCAAATCTCTGATATTGAAGAAAAATATTGCTTCACTTCCATGCAAACATTCACCAATGATTTTCCTTTGAATTCTGTGCAAAATTTGCCAGTAATTGCTTCCGAAAGTGAAGAGAAATTTGATTTTTCTCCCTCTAATGTTGCTGTTGGTGTGAAAATATGTGATACCTTGGATATTTTGGAAGAAATATCATATTACTAGAGTGATCCATTCACTCCCCATGATCTTGATTTTCCAGCAAATTCCTGCAAGATTGCATGCACCAAAATTCACAATTTTGAAGAAGAAGAAAGCTGTGCATCCACCGTCTCGGTTAACCATTTATTTGAACCTGATATTAACCTTATTGGATCTGATATGATATTATTTATATCTGATCTGATATTTCTTGGTTTAATATATCAAATTCATAATCTTTCAGTACTGCTTGTAGCTATTCTCATCAACGGTGTGAAGAAACAAGTACCGCAAGTTTCCTACAAAACTACTGCTGGGGATTTGATTTCATTTCATAGTTTTGGATCTGTTGTGAACTTATTTAGATCTGATTTAATTTTTGATATGATATTATTTGGTTCATATTTTAAAATCCAAAATCTTTCAGTCATGCTTGTAGTTGCTCTCACCAATTCCGGTGTGAAAAATCAAGTACCGCTTTTCTCTTCAAAACCGCTGATGGGGATTTGGTGTTAGTTTCCTATATGAGGTTGCTGATATTTTATTATGTGATTCATTAGCTATTTTATAATCTATATCATATTATGGGTCTCAATCATTCGCTCTCCACAGTCCCAGGGATTCTCTACCTTTGGTCACATGCTCATCTCCTCATAGAACTAGTAAAGAGGAAGACATTTTGCATCCGCTTGGACACTTGATCCTAATAATTGGGGCTGATTTTACCACTCATGGTTTTCTGTTCAAGGCTGCAACATATCATTTTCTTGAGTGTTCCACACATGGTTCGAATCCTCAAGAACCTTTGCTCTCTCTTCAGATGATTTCAGCTACTCTACATGGGTCCAGTTTTCACCGTGTAGCTGTTTATATTTCTGATTCAGTTGAGTGAATTGTTCTTCTTCCAAAGTGGAAGATTCCTCCAGACATATTCATTTAGTTTGGATTCAGAGGTTCACATGCACACTCTTAGGATGCTGCTGCATAGAAGAACCAAAAATTTCTTGATTTACTAGTTAGTTTGAGGGGGGGTATTTTTCCCATGAGGTTTTCCCCGTTTCCTTGGTTATATTTAGCAGTTACTTTATTGTATAGGGTGACCTATGGCCTTTGTTTCTGGGGCCCTAGCATTCTTATGCATTTATGTTTTTCTACTCCTCTTGAGTATAGCTTAAGGGGGGGTGTTGGAGACATTTACCACCATCCACACTCATTTGGTCAATTTGGCCTAGTTAAACCACTATCCTAAGTTTTATTGACTTAATTGACATTAGAGGAGCACTAGATGACATCACCTAGATCACACCCACGCCTACCTTTAGCCAAGGAGGATAACTTATCCTTCTCCTACATTCGGGGAGGCTAACTGGAGCACTCCGGGGGTGATCTGAGTGTCATTAATGCCCCATATTGCTAAATGATGGTTACAATTAGTTAAACAGAGCAGTGAAGGTGCCTTCCTTCATTAAATTGATTATTTATTGATTATTTAATGAATTGGAGTCAACAGGGGTGCCTCCAACCACTTCTGATGTTCAGTTACACTTCAATTAACCTCATCGAGGTTCATTGGAGTCATTGATGTGCTACCACTTGATGGTTGGCTTGCTGTGACATGTGTCTAACCTACTTTCAGTTAGACTCAGTCATTTATTGCACTCCGACTTCAGTTAGGGATCAATTGAGTCAATTAGGGTTTTGATCAGTGGTTAACTTGAGTGTTGACTGTGGCTTACATTCAGTTAATCTAGACTCACTCATTCAATTCGAATGACCTCCTTGGGAATTCGAATTGCTTTGTCATTCATGCTTGCAACATGATCATTGTATTGTATTACTCATTCTTTGTGTGAATATATAGAGCGGCTACTCATTTTGTAGCACAATTACACCATTTTCATGCCTTATTGTTATTAATCTCTTATGAGACTGTGTTTTAGTCCCTAGATTACTGTGATAGATTAATAAAAATATCCAAATCGACATTGTTAACCCACTCATCCGTCTTCATAACCTGTGGGGGTGATAGTTTGCAGGCCATATCTATGCAGGTTGTAGTGAAAGAAACAAAAGCTTCCCCCTCTATATTAGAAATAATCATCGTGGAAGGGCTTGTCTAGGGAAGAATCCATTTGATGACCTCGACACATGGGAACAACTCTGGGCGTTTAGCTGCCTTAGTAATGCCTTATTTTCTTATATTTTCATATAAGGACATATCTTCTAGACCAACATCGAGAATGTTATGGTCTCTTATCATCTGATATATCTCCCCCCATTTGAACTTTTGGTCCGCTCCAGTAATGGCCTTGGTGTTCTCAAATGTGATATCGGTCATGAAGATAATCTCCACATCTGAATCGACCTCAATGGCCGTAGCTTTCTTCTTACCGCTCTTCTTAGGAATGTTGTGAGTTTATCGTTTCCAAACCGTCTTTTAGGAAGTAATCCTTCTTGGTGAGAGTGGAAGCTGTGACATGAACATAGTCTTAGTAATATGGTGGTTATCTTGAATATCTCAAAACAACATGCATTTTGTATTAAAAATAAAAATACCCGAAATGAGGCAAAGTTGTTTAAATATCTGAATCGTTGTTCTTTTTAAAATGAGATCGCAATCAGTGTCTAATATGATAGAAGGAAACAGAGTTGTATTTACCATTCCATTATTAGCCACTTAGAAACAATCTTGTGAGGTGGAGAGAGATCACTCCCCAGAGGTTTCTCAATCATTTTATACTTGTAGCAAGGGTGTGTGCTCACAAAACTTAAATGAAAACTTATCAACATATGGGTATGTATCATTTTGTGAGTTACACCTCTATTGTCATATATCCATTTTTGTGTTCCTAAATAAGTCAACATACTGAAAGCTGAACAATTCACTACTTGTTTTCAATGCATAAATGTTAATTGATTTTATCCAAGTGCACAGAGTTCAGCAGTTCTACTTCCATCCTCTTATTCATTAAACTCATAAATATTGAAACATCAAGACTTATTCCTACTAATTTACCCAAAGGTAAAAGAATAACCAAGTGAAACACGAAAATGACTCAATAAACTCGAAACCAAGGAAACTTTGGTGGACTGTAAAGCCTTGGTTTGCACCTAAGACCCTTAAAAAACCTTTTACACACTGGCGCCGACCCTAAGGAATATCGTAGGCAATGCATCCTTCCACACACAGGTTGAAGAGAAAACCTATCCCAAAGCTCTAAAACATAGCAATACTCAGAGTCTAAATCTACAGTGGGTTTCCTTTTCATCGCGTACTCATTTCCTGACATGCTCAATCCAAATAATACGCAGGCAGTGAAACATTCGACCCAAATAAACCTTATCGAAAAATCCATGAGGTTCAAATTAACTATACTAATGGTTTGGACAACCAACCCAAATTGCACGACAAAGCCTGAGACAAACTCCATGATGGTCAAGCTAACAGGTTAGAAGAGTCCTAAAAACCTTCCACGATCTCCTAGGATAGCGTTCCAAGGCATGAAAATGGCCACAAGGCCAAGGTTATCTTTGAAACGCTCTATGGGTGACTCTTAATCGTATGCCCAAAAATACCCTAATGGCCACGTATTTTCTTCTAAGAGGAAAGGGTCACAAAAAATATAGGAAAAAATTAACCAAGCTAAGACCCTAAACCTTTACCAATATACAACTTTTTAATCTTCTAGAAGAACAAAAGGGCAAGAGGATATGTTTATGTGCCTACCTGTCAACTTTCGCGGTGAGTACAATGCTGGGCATACTGGTGCAAAGGCTCTAAATGTCTGTTGGTGATTCGATGCATTACAAAATGGGGTTTGTGGTAACAACCCATAAATAAATTAACGTATTTATATATAAAAATTGCCAAAATTGTAACTTATTCGGTGGTTGGGAGTAATAAATGCAGTAGGGTTAAAACGCCATTTTGGCACCAACTTTGAAAACTCGTTGTGTAATGCCAACAACTTGTCGACAATTTTCTTCGAGTTTTGTCGATACATCAGTGATAAAACGCGAGTTGTTGCGATAGTGTCGACAGGAAATGATGAGTTCCCCCGACATTGTTGACGGAAAATGATGAGTTCCTCCGACATTGTCGACGGAAACTCATCAAAATATTCCAATGAAAATTTCAGCAAAACTCAAATAATTCTTCCGATGAAAGTCTTTGGAAACTTTCACTTGATAAAGCATCGAAAAACTCAAAGAAAGTTTCCAATGCATTTTAACGTGTTGGTGGAACTTTAAAGAAAATTTCTGACACATCGACAGTGAAAATTGAGTTTTTATGTGATAGTGTTGGTGAGGAAAGATGAGTTTCACCGACAGTGTTGAAAAAACTCAATGATAACTTCCGATGAAAATGTTAGCAAAACTCAAAGAATTCTTGCGATGAGATTCTTCACTTGGTTCAAAAACTTGGCAACAAAAAAACTTCGACAAAAAAGAATCGGAAGCAACTTGCCAGTGATTTGCGACCATGTTAGCATAACTCGTTGAGTTCGTTCGATACGTCGACAAAACTTGCTGAGTTGATCCGATGCATCGGCAAGACCGGATGAGTTGACCCGATGTGTCGAAAAAACTCACTGAGTTCTTTCGATGTGTCGACGAAACTCGTTGAGTTCTTTCGACACGTCGAAAGAAAAACTTGATTTTTAACTTTGCCAAATAAACTTTCTTTCTCAAATCAAATAAAAGCTAAGTGTTGGGATGAAATATTCAAGAAGGAAAACTTGTCTAAGGAAGGCTTACTGTAAAAAAATGTAAGGAGGGGCCCTAAAAATCTAAAATTGTGGGGAAGCAGTTGCAGCAGCAACAAGAATAAGGTTAAAAAACTAGTGTACTTTAAAAGGTAAGGACATACATTGATAATCTAAATCAACCATGTTGTCTTGGTTGGGGAGTAGGTGCAGTGCCTTGATATCTTCATTTGCATTTTCATCCACACATCCCAAATTTCCATGTTCTTCATGATCTATCAAGGATGAGGATCCATCGTAATCTACTCCACTACAAGACGTGTCTTCAATACAAACCGACTCATTCCCTACTTCCTCATTTCTATCTTTTTTTGATGTTTGAAAATAATCATCAAGGAACTCAATTTCTCTTAGTCACTAATATGGGAAAGATGGGCCAACTTCTTGATAACTTCTCATATCAACAAGAATCATTAGATAAATGTCTTTCTCCTTCGATGTGAATTTGTAATGGTTTAATGGAATCAACCCAAGTGGCAACCTTATGATTTAGAACAAGCCACATGAAAACCTTGAATTTAAGAGGTAATTTGAACTTCCATACCTCCTTAAACCACCAAACCACTTTGCGATGTCCATGATATTCTCTACAAACTTTATATCTTGAATTTGGTGTATATTGTACCTCTACAGGGATTTTAGACTAGGCATGTTCATCTTATTTCTCTTTTATTCTAACATGTCTATTTTTTAGTGCATGGCAATAGCTATTTCACAACTATTCTTCTTCACTAAGAAACCCCAAATTGTCAACTTAGAGATCCCATTGGTTAAAAATAGTGGAATTTAAATAATTAACTACTTTATGCAATAAAAAATACTCTTTTATCTTAAGGTTTCTACCAATTTATTCTAAAGCCTGAAATTATCATCATAACCCACACAAGGGTATTTACCTAATCACATCCCGTTATCTAGTGCCACTTTCCAAACAAGCCATTACCTGCTAGTGGGAATGTCAACACCCCGACCTTCCAAATTACTAATTTGCATTAGAAAAATTTCCTTGAAGTTCTTATCCATTCTTCCACAGTAAGAGGATAAATATACTTTTGCCAAATGGTCTTCACCCATAATTGACCTCTTCCTTCAATAAGTCTCCAAATAAATTTTGGAGGTAATGCTTTAGCAACGTAGTTGATATTCTTGACACCCCACCCTCACATCTATTTGCATAGAGCAAATTTTTTCCAAGAAGCCTAAGGAAAAATCTTATTCTCATTATTCCCAACCCATAAAAAATTGAAGCTTAATCTCTTCACATGTTCCAAGACTCCTTTAGGAATAAAAGATAAAGAGACCCAATAAATTGGAACTGATTCCAACACATATTGTAAAAACACCATTCTTCCTCTTGTAGGAAGTCACTTGTTGCACCATCGAGAGAGTCTTTTTCTATTTTTGAGATCATGCAACTTAAATATTTTTTGGTGCATTTATTCCATGAGTACTTTATACTAGATTGCATCTCAACTTCTTTACAAGGAGAGGCTTGATTGACTGATGTGTGCATTGGTCACAATATCATTTAATATAATATCTCTAAGTGCAACCACATATTTGAGAAATGTTTCAAGATGACCCCGTAGCTTCAAAAAAAGAAGTTAAAAAGTGGACAAACTCAACCATTTTTTGTGGAATTTCTTTTCCAAATTGAGTAGGAATTTTTCTAGAAGTTAACCACATGATTGGTGGGAACTTTGACCATGGAACTTTGCCCCATTTAAGAAGAGTTAGAATGTGAGAATTTAAAAAAAACTACTTAATTAGGATGAAGTATTTCTTAATAAAAAATAAACTCATTGTAAAGACTACATTTGTCCACTTTTTAAGCTCTCTTAAAAAAATCCCTCACTAAAATTATCCTTACCCACTATTTAACTATACTTAGTATATATGATATTTAAATTATATCTTACCCACTATTTAACTATACTTATTATATATACCCCACTACGGGTGGCATGATAGTTTCAATGTGCTGCAAGGACATGCTAACTCATAACATGTATTGGGAAAAGGGGGAGATACAAGGCTTTAATGCATGCCATCATTTTCTCCAGAGCAAATTGAAGTTGATGTGTGGTAAAGGTCGTATCATTGAGGAAGGAACCCTCTCATACGATGGAAAATTTCCGTCAAGGAAGTGGTTCATCATGAATCGAGCAAGGTAGTCTCACACAACTTGTTTTCAACATCAATGGAGTTTTCCAAGTCTCTTATTCCGCTACAAGTGTATTGTTTCCTTCTTAACATTAGAGGAACTACACTGTGGTGTCAACTTTAGTTAATATTTGTGCTCTATAACCCATTAGAGTTGTGCCTCTAGCCCCATCCTATACTTGGGTGACACAGTGAGAACGAAAACCACCTACAAACGAACATTCTCTGGTCTCAAGTAGACCCATATGCTTAGGGCCGAAAAGGATTTGGACAAGCTACATGGATTTGTTGGATTAAGGGTAATCTAACAAGCTCATGAACGAATCGAGTGTTGGGAAAGTCGAGCGAAGGAGAGGAGTTACCACATTACTCTGGATTCCCTACAAGATACTTTCATGACCATTATTGAGGAATCTAGAGCTCCATGCACCAGAGAGACCAAACACACCAGGACCCTCAGTATCTTTTGGAGTATGAAAGCCATAATGGGAATGGCTCTTGATGAAGGAAGGGGAGTATGAAATGTTGATGTATTTGTAACTTTGTAATGTATTCACTTGTATATCTTATGTATTGTACCCCGATGTTTATTCCAGTAAGTGTCTGTAATGTATTTGAGTCATGTCATGCCCCAATGTTCCTATCGGGAGATTCAATAATGTAAAAAAGTCATGAAAAGTCATTGTGGGTAACCCTCCTATTGATCAAGGGTTAAAGTCCTCGCTGTTGTGGGGCCTTAGGGTTATTATACTCTCCTAGAGAAGTCAGCCCTAGTGAGTTATTGTCAAGTCAGGAATTAGTATAAATAGAGAGTGAGCCTCTCTATTTATCACACATTCACTCACACTCAGTTGTAGCGCATAACTGAGAGAGAAGAAGTTGTTGGGACAAGACAGAGAGAGACTACTGCTGTCAAGAGATCATCTTACTGTTTTTGGGGTTTTGCTTTTGGTGCTGATTATATCTCTGAAGAAGTTGTGGGGTTTTCTCCTTTATGGTTTCCTTGAGGAAAAACTTTGTGTTCATTGTCTCTTATGTTTGATTGTTGTGCTTGTTATTCTCTCAGTTAAAGATCCTAAGATAATGCTAGCTTGAATGATAAAAATCTAACATGGTATCAGAGCTAACATGAGAAGAAGACACTGTGCAGCTGTAGAAACTAGGGCTTCCTATTTTTTGTATCTCTCTCCATAGATTTTCAACAAAAGAAGGTTGGGCCGACTCTCCTCTCCAGGGCACATCTTTCTGTCGAAGTAGAATCTGATTCTGAGCATTTTCAGTTTTTGACCCGACATTGTTGCCAGAAATTAGGGATTTCCACAGAAGTGGAATTTTTGGGTGAGCCTAGGCCTGGATTGATCTCCTCCCCAAAATCGAAGTTTAGAGATCAAGATCAAAGTTTTTGGTTGGGAAGAACTCCGGGAAAGTCAAAACCTAATATGCTCCTGAACCAGCTCTGTAGAAATTCAGCTCCAGATCCAGTTCCGACATCTTGACCTGGTAAGATATAAATATTTTGCATTTCCATTTGAGTTTCTCTATTAAGATGTCTCATCATACCAAGCTTGATGAAAATATTGAGGGAGATGATAACTTCCGAGCCTGAAAGTATAGGATCTCCCTGGTCCTAGAAGAAAATGAGTTGGACTCTTACATCAATGAAGATGTTACAGTTCCAGGGGGAGATGAGGCTAAGGCCTTACACAAGAAGAAATTGGTCATGGCTAAGAGGATTATTTCCGATTCAATCAAGGATCACCTCATACCATAGGTTTCCTCCTTAAAGACACCTAAAGCTATGTTTGATGCCCTGACCAAACTGTTTGAAGGAAAGAACATAAACTGAAAGATGACTCTGAGAAACCAATTGCAGAATGTAAAGATACAGAATGTGGAAACCATCTAGTCTTACTTTACAAGGGTCTCTCAGATCAAGGAACAACTTGAAGTGGTGGATGAAGAAGTAGAGAATGCAGAAATTATGATGACCACCTTGAATGGTCTCCCTAGGACATGGGACTCTTTCATTCAAGGGATTTTTTCTCCTTACGAAGCTAGTCAAGTTTAGTAGACTGTGGGAGGAATGATCACAAGAAGAAGCTCGAACAGTATCTCGAGAAGAAAATATGGGAAGTGAAGATCAAGCTCTCACAGTACACTCCAAGAAAAGCAGGACAGACCATCACAAAGGTAAGAATTCTCATCCTAATAAATTTTACAAGAATCGACCCAGATTCAGATGCTTCACATGTGATGAAAGAGGACACTATGCTAGAGACTGTCCTAAGAAAAAAAGTGGCTCTCACAAGTAAAAATGAAACAAGAAAAGACATCATGCTCACACTGCAGAGGATGATGAACATCCCAAGAAAAGAATCAAACTTGAAAGTGATGATTCTTCAAGCAATGAAGAATATGTTCTGATTTCTGCCCTCACGGGAACTGTCTCACATGGAAGCAATGATTGGATTATAGATATTGGTGCTTCCAAAGACATGACAAGATTTAAGGAATCTTTTGTGAAACTATCAGAACATGAATCACCCCATAAGGTGAAACTTAGAGATGACTACCAGTATCCAATAAAAGGTAGTGGGGAATCCTCCTATAATCTAGACTCTGGAAAGTATATGAAGATGAAGGATGTCTTGTTTATACCAGGACTAAAGAAGAACCTCCTCTCCATATCTGAATTAGATGAAAAAGGCATGAGGGTTGCATTTGTAGATGGCCAAGTTCTCATGTGGCCAAAGGGAAAGACTATTGATGATGCAGTAGTGATTGGGGAACAAGAAGGAGGTCTATACAAATTAAAGGGCCATCCAGAACAAGCCTTGGTCCATGACTCAGTAGAGCCAAATGAACTTTGGCATAGAAGGCTTGCACATGTGCACTACAGAGCACTACCACTTGTGAGCAAAGCTGTTGAAGGACTTCCATAAATTCAGACAAAACATGACGGTGTCTACAAAGAATGTGCGAAAGGAAAGAATACAAAGAAGACATTTCCAAGTAGCGAGAGCAAGGAAAAAGGAATCTTGGAAATCATCCACTCCGATGTATGCGGTCCGATGTCATCCAGTTCATTAAGAGGGTATGTATACTATGTTTCTTTTATTGATGATTTTTCTAGGAAGACATGGATATACTTCTTAAAGAACAAAGATGAAGTATTCAACAAGTTCAAGGAATTCAAAGCCTTGATCGAGAACCACATAGAAAACAAGATCAAGACCTTTCAATCAGATAATGGTGAAGAATTCACATCAAATGAATTCAAAGAATTATGCAAATATTCAGGGATTAAGAGGGAGTTAACCACTCCATATAATCCACAACAGAATGGGGTTGCAGAAAGGAAGAATAGAATGATCATGGAAGCTGCAAGGGCCATGATTCATGATCAAGATATTCCCATGCATATATGGGCAAAAGCTACAAGAACAATGGTGTATGTACAGAACCGTACTCCACATAGAGTACTAGAGAACAAGACACCTGAAGAAGTATTTTCCAGCAAGAAACCAGAAGTCATCCATCTCAGAATATTCGGCTGCCCAATGTACATACACATTCCGAAAGAAAAGAGGACAAAGTTAGATCCTTCAGGAAGGAAGGGTACATTTGTGGGATACTCTGAAAGCTCGAAGGATTACAGAATATACTTCCCAGGATTCAAGAAGATCGACATAAGCAGGGACGTAACATTTGAGGAAGGCTAAGCTTACAACAAATCCAGTAAGAGACCTACTGAAGAACCTAAAGAAATAAAAGTACCCAGAATTCATGACACAACCATGAATGAAGAAATTCAAGAAGAAGATCGAGAAATAGAAGAATCTAAAGAACATGTAGATCCACCTCAGGAGAATAATCCTCACAAGAGGAAACCTGCTTGGGTACGAGAAGCTATCTAAGGTGCAGAAATATATGGGGCTCCAGAAGAAAATCATAGAGAAAGGAAAAGAACCAGGTCCTGCTCCGGTTATGTAGCCTTATTATGTGACTTCATCGATAAAGAACCTTCCAACTATGAAGAAGCGACAGAAAGGAAAGAATGGAAGGATGCTATGATCGAAGAGTATCAATTGATCATGAAGAATGATGTCTGGGATATTGTCCCAAGACCATAAGGGAAGTCTGTTGTAACTTCCAAATGGATCTACAAGATCAAGCATGCTGTAGATGGAAGCATAGACAAATATAAAGCAAGATTTGTGGCTTGTGGCTACTCCCAGAAAGAAGGAATAGATTATGAAGAAACTTTTGCACCTGTAGCCAGATACACTTCCATCAGATCAGTACTTGCTCTGGCTGCAGTGATGAAATGGAAGATACACCATATGGATGTCAAGATTGCTTTCTTGAATGGTGTAGTGGAAGAGGAAGTGTATGTGGAGTAGCCACTCGGTTTTGAGACACATGATAGGGAGACTCATGTGTGCAAATTGAAGAAAGCCTTGTACGGTTTACAACAGGCACCCAGGACATGGTATGGTAGAATTGACAGCTTCCTAACTAGTTTGGGATTTACCAAGAGTAAAGCAGATCCCAACCTTTACTACAAGGTTGAAGAAGGAAACCCAGTGTTGCTCCTACTGTATGTAGATGAACTGTTCCTAACAAGTGCAGATGGGTTGATTGCTGACATGAAGAGGAAGCTTGCTACTGAGTTCGAAATGAAAGACTTGGGTATGATGCACTATTTTCTAGGAATGGAGGTGTGGCAGAATATGGATGGAATATTCCTCGGACAAGGGAAGTATGTAGTAGAGATCCTGAAGAGATTCAGGATGATGGATTGCAAGGCCATGACCACACCTATGGCATCGAACCTGAAACTATTGAGTGATGCTTCATCCGAGTCGATTGATGCCATGATGTATCGTCAGATGATTGGGTCCTTGATGTACCTGACGAATACGAGACTAGATATTTTCTTTGTTGTGAACACCTTGAGCCAGTTCCTGACAGATTCGAGACATGTTCACTTGATTACTGTAAAGCATATTCTGAGGTACCTAAAGGGTACAGTTGATTATGGGCTTAAGTATAAGGCTGATCAGAAGATTAACCTGGAAGGTTATGTTGATTCAGATTAGGCATGCGGTGCCATCGATAGAAAGAGCACTTCAAGATGCTGCTTCAGTATGGGATCAATTGTGATCTCTTGATTTAGCAGGAAACAGTCTTGCGTGGCACTGAGTACAACTGAAGCAGACTATGTCGCAACTTGTTCAGCTAGTTGTGACACAGTATGGCTAAGGAAGCTACTGTCTGATTTATTTGATCTCTAGTTGGATGCTACTTGTATATATTGCGACAACCAAAGTTGTGTGAATTTGTATGAGAACCCGGTGTTCCATGACAAGTCGAAGCATATCGAGATCAAATATCACTATATCAGGGATATGGTGCAGAGAGGAGTAGTGAAGCTCCAGTATGTTGCGACGGACGAACAGATAGCTGATGTGTTGAGTAAGCCATTAGCCAGAGTGAAGTTTGAGTACTTTAGGGAGAAGCTTGGTGTTCTCCAGATCGAGGTTCCATCCAAGGGGAAGTGATGCTTTCGAGAGCCTTTCTGACATTATGTGTGATGAGTTTTCTATCATGGTCAGATGTAAGTGCAGAGCCTTTTTGACATGATGTGTGATGAGTTTCCTATCATGGTCAGATATAAGCGTAGATCCAATCTGACATGATATGTGATGAGTTTCCTATCATGGTCAGATATAAGTGCAGAGCCTTTTTGACATGATGTGTGATGAGTTTCCTATCATGGTCAGATATAAGTGCAGAGCCTTTCTGACATGATGTGTGATGAGTTTCCTATCACGGTCAGATATAAGTGCAGAGCCTTTCTGACATGATGTGTGATGAGTTTCCTATCACGGCCAGATATAAGTGCAGAGCCTTTCTGACATGATGTGTGATGAGTTTCCTATCACGGCCAGATATAAGTGCAGAGCCTTTCTGACATGATGTGTGATGAGTTTCCTATCACGGTCAGATATAAGTGCAGAGCCTTTCTGATATCACGTGTGATGAGTTTCCTATCACGGTCAAATATAAGTGCAGAGCCTTTCTGACATGATGTGTGATGAGTTTCCTATCATGGTTAGATATAAGTACAAATCCTTTTTGACATGATGTGTGATGAGTTTCCTATCATGGTCAGATGTAAGTGCAGAGCCCTTCTGACATGGTTTGCGATGAGTTATCGACCATGGTCAGATATGAGTGCTGGGCGGGCCTTTCTGACATAGTTGTGATGTGTTTCCGACCATGGTCAGATATAAGCGCTGAAGAATATGAATACCTACATGGAGGCTAGGCCTACAACCAGCATGAGAAAGGGCTGGCTCTGTAGAAATTCCTGTGACGAGAAGAATCGAGAGATAGCACCCGTGATGATGACCAGTGATGATCCAGAGAGCCTTTCTGACATGATGTGTGATGAGTTTTCTATCATGGTCAGATATAAGTGCAGAGAATTTCTGACATGATGTGTGATGAGTTTAATATCATGGTCATATATAAGTGCAAAGCCTTTCTGAGATGATGTGTGATGAGTTTCCTATCATGGTCAGATATAAGTGCAGAGCCTTTCTGACATGGTGTGTGATGAGTTTCCTATCATGGTAAGATATAAGTGTAGAGCCTTTCTGACATGATGTGTGATGAGTTTCCTATCATGGTAAGATATAAGTGCAAAGCCTTTCTGACATGATGTGTAATGAGTTTCCTATCATGGTCAGATATAAGTGCAGAGCCTTTCTGACATGATGTGTGATGAGTTTCCTATCATGGTCAGATATAAGTGCAGAGCCTTTCTGACATGACGTGTGAGGAGTTTCCTATCATGGCCAGATGTAAGTGTAGAGCCCTTCTGACATGGTTTGTGATGAGTTACCGACCATGGTCAGATATGAGTGCTGGGCAGGCCTTTTTGACATAGTTGTGATGTGTTTCCGACCATGGTCAGATATAAGCACTGAAGAAGATGAAAACCTACATGGAGGCTAGGCCTACAACCAACATGAGAAAGGGTTGGCTTTGTAGAAATTCCTGTGATGAGAAGAATCGAGAGATAGCACCCGTGATGATGACCGGTGATGATCCAACAGTGATGATCTAGTGATGATGATCCAATAATGATCCAGATCGAGTGATGATACAGATTCAGTGATGAAGATGACTTGAATATGAAGATGACTTGAAGATGAAGATAATCCAGATGATACAGAGAAGAAGACTTATGCTGATAAATTGTGTCGAGAGAATACCTTCCTAGTTAAGAGGGAGTGTTGATGTATTTGTAACTTCAGAATGTATTCACTTGTATATCTTATGTATTGTACCTCGATGTTTATTTCAGGAAGTGTCTGTAATGTATTTGAGTCATGTCATGCCCTGATGTTCCTATCGGGAGATTCAATAATGTAAACAAGTCATGAAAAGTCATTGTGGGTAACCCTCCTATTGATCAAGGGTTAAAGTCCCTGTAGTTGTTGGGCCCTAGGGTTATTAGACTCTCCTAGAGAAGTCGACCCTAGTGAGTTATTGTCAAGTCAGGAATTAGTATAAATAGAGAGTGATCCTCTCTATTTAGCACACATTCACTCACACTCAGTTGTAGCACATAACTGAGAGAGAAGAAGCTGTTGGGACAAGAGAGAGAGAGACTACTGCTCTCAAGAGATCATCTTACTGTTTTTGGGGTTTTTCTTTTGGCGCTGATTCTATCTTTGAGGGAGTTGCGGGGTTTTCTCCTTTATGGTTTCCTCGAGGAAAAAATTTGTGTTCATTGTCTCTTATGTTTGATTTTTGTGCTAGTTATTCTCGCAGTTAAAGATCCTAAGATAATGCTAGCTTGAATGATAAAAATCTAACATGAAAGCCATAAGTATTGCAACCAGGATGTGGGAAATACCTCAAGAGAATCCACTCACTGGGATAATTTTTTGCAGATGATGGAGAATGACTTCAATAAAATGGAAATGGTGTAATGTACCAACTTGGATATTTGGCACACTAACTCAAACAGTTAAGCAATCAACATGATAAGTGACTCAAAACTAGGATTTTGACTAGGGTTTGGAGTTATTATGTGTTCAAAACAAAATAAGGAGTTATGTTCAGTTCAATATCCTATGCATAATGTACTAAGACCTTTTATGGCTTCAAAATCAACGAGGATGAAGTTTACTCCCAAGGCTCCTGGGCACCCCAACATATGCAAACTAAATCCTTTGCTTCACACATCCTGGAAACCAATGGAGGTGGATTTTGGACTGTGAGAGGCTCAGAGACATGAAATATTAGTCAATGAACTCTTAGGATTCACTCTAGCAATTTTGAGAGGGTTTTGAGAAGTTTTAAGAGGTAAACTAGTGAAAGTGACTTATAGGACTACTCAACTAGATCGACTTCAGGATGACCCAAACAGTGCCAAGGGGTTTTGAATTCTTAGAATCAGTGTTGGAATGTGTTAATTAACTTGTTAATAAGCATAATAAAGAGGAAGAACCAAATTGAATTTTTCTTGTAGTATTAGTGACTCTAACATTGAAACTAGCTCAATTTTTGTAGCAATCTAGACTAGGTGCGCACAATAGGACATGAATCAATATTTTATTTATTGCAATAGGAAAATAAAATATCAGAGGTAAAATATGACATCAACAGAATCCTTTAGAGGCTGAAGTAAATCAGAAATATGTCGGAATAATGAGAGAGAATACTAGAAGAAATCCTCCTTTAGAAAAGACAATAAATAATGAAGAAATGGACTGAAAGACTTCTTCAATCACTGTAACAGGTTGGAAATCCACTAAATCTGATAATATGACCTGCAATCAGATTAATTATGGAGACTGGATGTATTCATACTCACAATAGAAGTAGGGGCACATCTCCTAGCTTGGACCAGGGGCACATATCCCAAGAGGCAAATAACTCTCAATTAAACTATCAAACTATCAAAAGATGGGCTAGGGGTGCACACTCCTTCTTTTATAGAATGTGGATGACTTGTTGATAAAGTTAGATATGTTAACCCACCCTCATGTATAGATAAAGATGCCTTGCTTTCATGCTTTACTTTTTGCATTCTTGGTTTAACTTTTTCTGCTTTGCTTTCATGCTTTACTTTTTGCTTTCTTGCTTTAACTTTTACTGCTTTTGCTTTCCTACCTTGTATTTTCCTGCTTTTTCTCTACTTTTCATTGCTTTTTCCTGCTTTTATGCTTTATCCTACTTTATTATGCTTTCTACCTTATCCTGATTTATTCTACTTTTCTACCTTGGATTTCTTTCTGTTTTTATCCCTGCTTTCCCCATTTTTCTTGCCTTAATTGTTTTATTCCTTCTTTTGTCAACTTTCTTATCTTTAACTATTTTTGGCTTTCCTTCTTGTGCAAGCTATCTTTTGGTTAACCTTTAATCCAATGCACCCTTGAGGATTATTTGTCTTTTTATTTCATTAATAAAATAGTAATTTATGAATTTAACTCCTAATAAATGCCTCTTTAAACTTTATTCAAGAAATTTGACATCTCCTAACTAATGTAATGTCCTCTTCTCATTAAGCCCCAAAAAACCCGCTAATGTACTTAATTCCCATAGGTTTGAGCGGGTACTGCATAAGAGGGAATTGAC
Organism: Pseudotsuga menziesii; assembly: GCA_001517045.1. Lineage (NCBI taxonomy): Eukaryota > Viridiplantae > Streptophyta > Pinopsida > Pinales > Pinaceae > Pseudotsuga > Pseudotsuga menziesii. Next base: position 92,556 of record LPNX010903911.1, on the reverse strand, counting down.
TGAGGACATTTGGTACTTAGAACAGATCAGAACATTGATTCAATATTAAAGTCATCAGTCGGATAAAAAATCCTTATTTCTTTAGGCTTAAAAGTCAACATCAAATTAGAATTGCATGCATACAAGAGTGAATCATAAACCCTAAAAGTGACATGCAAACCCTAAAAGTGCATGATGATCAATTTAAGAAGGGTTATTGGACTAAAGGACCTATCTATGATTATTATTGTTGATTTGGAGTATTTGAGCAACAACACGGTGTGCAGCAACAATAGTTGGGGTTGAAGACGACGTCTTCAGCTAACGAGGGTTCGGCAGTGAAATATCTTCCCTAATCTCCTTTAGGGTAGGACATTTAGGTTCATCTTAAAATTTTATCCTTATTCATTCATATACAACTATTTGACATCCACCGGAAGGTTGTTTGCAGGAACACATGTGCAGCTGGGGATTTAGATGGAAAACCCCAAGTATCCGCTGGGTCTCTGAATCTCAGTCTGTCTTCTATATAATTGCATCATATTCATTTGCAGGATTAATCTACTGCATTGGGTGATCATCAACTTCCAGTTTGCTCATCCAAAGAAGTCATCAGCAGTTTTATGTGGCTGGGGACGTGAGCAGCTCAATAGGGGAACCAATTCATTAGCCTGCTTAGAGGGGTCAGAATCTCTGCATTCTCTGGTCATTCTCTCTGGCACAGGAAGATCTACATCCTGATAAAATCCCAGCTCCATCAGGAAACTCCTTCACCAAAAACATCACCTTTAGGTGAGGAGAGGGTTTCGTGCTGTTGGGCGGTAACATCGGGAAGGAAGCATCATTACCTCACAAGTACAACTCTTTATGCATGCATATTATCTCTGGAGTATCATCGGCTTGATTATCAATGGTAAGTGTTCACCTTCTTTATGTAAATATCTTCCCCAGTTTAGCTATAATTTAGGGCCATTGTTCCGGCACCTTGCATGCAAATTTTTATTCAGTATTATTGCACATTTTGAGAGTACAAGTGAGCCCTAGAACAAAAAATAGTAGAATATCAGCATTTGGGGTATTACAGTGGTATCATAGCATGTTACTTGCCAGCTTTGGGATTGAACATGAGAAGTAAATGAATACAAAAGAAGACACTTTTGTAACCTATAGGAGAAGGAAGAGTAGGTACACAAAGGAGCAAGAATTTGAGGATATCCAACTAGAAGAGAGCAACTCAGACATGGACCCAATAGGTATACATTCTTGTAGAGAGAAAGGAACAGAAGAAGAGGAAGACAGGATGGAGTTTCGTAACTTGGTAAACACATTACATGACCTAGCTAAAGGGGAAAAGGAAGTGTTGCATGCAATAAACAGATTGGCTTAGAAACTAGAACCAGTTCATAATAGTATACCTCTCTCACCAGTAGATAGAGGGTCTACCAGTAGTAGTGGGAATCATGAATACACTAATATGGAAAACACACCCCATATATATAAGAGACCTTCCAACAGACCTACTATGCCTCACTTACTAGTAGATGGAGTGTTGGGTGTGTCCTACTATCTTAAATACACTTAATATTAAATTATCAATTGGGGTTGGTAAGCTTAGAGTTGATACAAAATATATGCAAAGGTAAAAATGCTCCTAGGGTGTCATGGAGATATTTTAATAAATAAAAGATCGAAATATCTTTCAAAATGAAAAACCGAGTCAAACTCCTAAGAATCAACTATTAAAGTAATAGGATTAAAACATAAAACAATTTGAGCCACTCTACTGTATTTAAAACAACAATTGAATTAAAGGATAATTAACCTTGGATAAAGATACTATCAACAACTATCTATTCAAATGCAAGGTTAGGGTATACGGAGAAAAACTTATAAGAAAAAATAGAAAACTTAAGGAAAAGAAGCAAATAGAAAACTTAATAAAGATAATAAAACAGAAACAAGTAGAAAACTTAATACATATATTTAAACTCTATTCTTCAATAAACACATACCAAAAACAAGAATGATTCCTATGATTACAAACAATCTAACTTCCTCTTAAAAATAATACATCTAACCCTAAACTCTATATGCAAACAAAGATAATCATGACGTAAAATAGTAGTAAAACAAAATTAGTGTTTAATATTCAAGAAATAAGAACAACTTAATCCATATTTAATTTAAGGTGAAAATAAAATAAAATAAGAATAATAAAACCTTAATAAATAACCTAAAATAGTCAAACTTTAATTGTAACACTTAAATAAAATGATCAACTACAAACATAATCCAAATATTGACAAAACAAAACTAGAAACAATCTTAATAATACATAAAAAAACATTAAAAACAGAATTGAGGGTTAAATGACAGACTGAACAGTAAGTCTGTAAGGGGTGGCTGAATGGCAGTTTGTACAGTTTAAAATGGTAAAAACTAACCTAAATGAACTAATTCTCTAGCTGAAGTTATGCAGATCTAAACCTAATGCATGGAATCAATAAATAAATCTATTTAATTAACAAATTAACTTTAAACTAACTCTCAAACAAAAAAGAAAGCATTGCATATTAAACTAATTAGTAAGCTAGAAATTGATTTAAACAACCTGGAAATTAACTTAAGCAAGTTCATGGCAAGAAATAAACAAAGAGAACTAAATCTAAATGAAAGCAAACTACTTTATATAAGTAAATTCATAATAGGAAATAAATAAACAAGACTAAATCTAAATGAAAGCAAACTATTACATGTTTGGAAATAAAGACTGAAAGCAATAATGGAATGAAATGACTGTAAATAAAATAACTGAAAGCAAATAACTGAAAACAAATGGCTGAAAGCAAAGCTATGCGCGCATCTACTTATTTAACTACTGAAATAAAACTAAGCTAATGCAATATAGGAAATAAAATAGCATTTACTATTATCTAATGAGAACAAACTGGAATTGAAACTAAACTAGCTAAAACAGAAAAGAAAGAACTAAATTAAACAAAGAAATAAACCTCTGGTTGATGAGGGGCCCTCTCAACAATCAGGGGTGATGTCTGCTAACTCCTACTCAAATGCAATATTCAACGACAATGCATACAACTCTTTATTCAAATTTAGAAACAGAATTAAAGTGTTTAACAAAATACTTCTCTAACTCTCTTCTCTGACTAACTCTGCTCTCTATTTAGAGACTAATATATATAGTTTACATGAGAGATGAGCGAGTCGACCCTCAAAGGTTGATTGCTCTCTAAATTTAGTCAAAATTTAAAGGCACATTATTGATTTCAGGCCAGCGCATGGATGTTTTCCTTCTTCAGCGTGAGCGTGACCTCTACAGCGTGAACGTGGCATGATATTCCTCCTTTCACATGGGTAGATCCTCTTCAGTGTGGCGTCAATCCCTTCCTTAGCGTGGTTGATGGGATGGTGTTGAACGCAGGCTTGTACATAGCAGCAGGTTTCTAGAACACAGGCCGTTCATCAGCGCGAGCGTGTGGAGTGGTGGTGTTGTGGAGAGCTAGGGAGGAGACATAGTCGGTCTTCTAGATTGCAGGCTGTTCTCTCTCTTTGAATCACGTGGATAGTGAGAAACTAGGTGGCGATCCTTCTAAAGCATGATTTAAATTCATTGGTCCAACACAGAGATGGTTGATGTGGTTGTGAGCGAAGGAAATTGCAAGCTTGTGCGCGATCCAGGCATGTGGATGATCAATTTGTTGCAGGCTGTTTCATGTTTAAATGCCCAAAATTGGTTATGGATAGCGCGCAGGCTGATGGGCGAGTTGAACGACGAACTGAACGGAACACTGAACCGTGAGTTGGAAATATTGTGCGTCGATTTAGGGAAGACATGGAAAACCAACAGCAAATTTCATGCAACGGTTGGATGGCGAGCTGAATGCCAAGCTGGATAGTGAGCTGGACATGTTAGGCGAAAGGCAGACTGAATGCGTTTTAGTGCTAATTTGCCCAAACAAACTATAAAACCTGCAAACAAATATACATATCAGATAATACATTTAATATGCTTTAAATAATATAATTTTGAGTTAATAAAATCATAAAAATGATATTAATAACCAAAGTTGTAATAACATCAAATTTGTTCTCACCTTGTGCTGAAATAATGATTTGCATGACATAAAATATACTAAAGATAATAAAATATGTGTTAAAATGTGTTATTTAATTGCCAAAAATGATAATAAAATGAGGCTCAACATTCCCCCAAACCAGAGAAATGCCAGGTCCCACTGAGCAAAAATAAAATGATTAAGGAAGAAGGCAAAGTTGCGCCTTCTACTTGGAAAATGAAGGAAATAATTTAAACTTTAATCTTATAAAAAATATTAAAATATAAAAGATTTCACCAGTCTTATTTTAATAACTTGTCAAGTTCAAAAATAATTCAGCATTTGTTCAATGGTTATGATATAAGATTTATAAGATAGAAGGTGTAAGAAAAATGATGGAATAGTAAAAGATTTGGATTTCTTAGGAGACCATGCTATTATAGCAAAATTCAAGATGTGTGCCATTTAACAAGCATATGCGTTTGATAAATAAATTTATAAAGTTATAATTAGTTCAACCATGTCCAAAGTAAAACTTTGGACAGCTTGAATATATATCACAAATGCATAAATAACATTCTTAGTTAACAAGAAAAATAGTTTTCATGTGTATTTAAATAAAAATACGCTAACAGTAAAATGATAACAAAAGAAATTTTAAGGTCAAAGCATCCATATAAAAATAAAACTATGTTCAAAAACAAAATTTTGTTGACAAAATTTAATCATTCATGCTATAATACCACAATTATTCAGATCCTTCATATTGATCGATTGATTTGTTTTTTTTAAGAACATGCTTCATGCTATAACCTGAAAACACTTTAACATTTGTCAGAGATAAGCAATTGTGTCATAATAAGAAAAGATAAAAGCATACAAATATTTTGTTCCGAATCTTCCTAATCCTCCCACAAACCAAAGATATGGCATGTCCTCATGCAAAGGAGAAGAATAGTTTATTTCAGATAATAAAAAGTGCGAGTATGCTGTTATTGTTTTATAAAGAAAAGAAAATTGACTAGTAAAGGAAAGTGATTCAGATATGTATATTTATAAAAAATAACAGTGCTTAGAAAGACCATATAAAGAGACAATAATATAATCGAAAAAATGCCATAGGAAAAGCTAGACATCTATGCCTCATTGTAAAGATATCTTGTCATCATAAAATACTTTAAGTTTACCCTGTAGTGTGTGAGAGATGTAACTATGGGTCCCATTTCTAGGATAATAACATCCTAGGTATTGATTGAATTAGATGGCCAGGTCCAAGACTAACTTACAACGATTCTCAAGTGACAGTAAAGATAATGGGCCTTAACATTTTATTTATTTTTTTTTCAAAAATTTCCTGTATATGATCATTATTTTATGAATCATGTGCATAGTAGTGCATTAACCAGACCTCTTTACCTGATATTGCCCCGCTGCCAGCAAGCTTGTTCAGTACCCCGACGGGTTTATCTTGGTACCATGCAATTATAGTCCCGCTGCTAGCGAGCCTATTCAGTACCCCGACGGATTTACTTGCATTTATCGAGCTTCCTGGTTTTAAGTTGTTACACAACATTGACTTGCTGCCAGCAGGCCTGTTAAGTACCCCAGAGGGTTTGCCTTGTATAATGATATTAAATATATGGAAGCCAATTGGTACTAGAGTGTGCTAAGCCCTGCTAAAACACATAATTCAATTTTGCAAAAATAAACTTACAAATAGCTTTTCATACTGGCCTTAATCATAAATCATGTCAAAAGAGAATAACTTAAAGTTGTTCTTTGACCTTAGAATCCATCTTTTTCAGAAGAGATAAGTAATGTTTCCCACAGGTAAAAATTCCACCTACTCTCGAGTTATCACAAAGAGATATTTGAGAGACAAGTTTTGATAACAAGTATAGGATGAACTAGTAATACATAGGCACAAGATGAATGATAATGAAAATAGGTCTTATCAAGCACTGTTCGAAATAACAAATTATAAATATACATGTTTGAATCAAAATATAAGAAACTATCTGAATCATAAAAGGAGCGGTTAAGAATGATATGCAAGGAGTTATCCTTAATTGTCACTACAAACTGCAAATTAAGAAAAGTTAAGATACCTTACTAGCGTAATTACCTTTTCCCAGATTATTCATGAGCTGCTTATAGAGTTAAAGTATCCATGATCAAACTGTAAAACCACTTGTTAGATGATTCAATTTATTCATAAAAAACATAGAAAGCAAAAGAGTCGCATGTAATTTATTTTATCAAAAGTGACCCTTATTTATTCATAGAAGCAAGAACATATCTACATATATACAAGTGATGATAACCCAAAATGATTTCACGGATCAGGAGGAGGAGGAATAACTTCCTCTTCAATCAATTCCATTTCTCTTTGTTGTAAAACATTTTGTACGAAATCCTGTCTAGATGTTGGTTGGTGGTAAAGCCTAAGTCTATGTCCATTCACTATAAAGGAAACTTTTGAGCCGTCAATTGTTTTAATTTTTACTGATCCATTGTCAAAAGTTGTAACTACTTCTTAAGGGCCCAACCACCGGGTAGTTAATTTTCCTTTAAAGTTTTTATACCATGAATCGAATAGTAATGCCCAATCTTTGACATTAAATTGCTTTTGCTTGATAAATTTATCATGCCATTGCTTTCGTTGATTCTATATTAGCATGGTTCTTTGGAGCGCATCCTATCTAATTTCATCTAATTCATTAATCTGTAGGATTCGTTGTTTCTGTGCTTCATCCAAATCCATACCTAACTGTGCTGCCATACGAAAGGTTTTAACTTGAAATTCAATAGGTAAAAGGACTTGTTTTCCATATACTAACTCATAGTGGGTATGTCCGGTAGTATTTCTCCATGTTATCCTATAGGCCCATAAAGCCTCGGGAAGCCTATCCGCCCAATCCTTATGATGTAAGTGAATGGTCTTGGTTAAAATAACTTCTAATACTTTATTGGTTGATTCTAACTGGCCACTAGCCTGAGGATGGTAAGGTGAATACTTGCAATGTCAGATACCATACTTTGTAGTGAGCTCTTGCATTAATTTGGAAGTGAATTGAGTACCTTGGTCTATGATAATTTCTTTGGGTACACCAAATCGGGTAAATATTTCTTCATATATGAATTCTACTGCAGATTTCTATGTAGCCCTAAACAAAGCTTTAGCTTCTACCCATTTGGTAACATAATCTATGCAAACCAAGATATATTTCTTTTTACGAGACATGGGAGAGATTGGTCCTACAAAATCAAGAGCCCATTTTTCAAAAGGCTCAATCACGACCTGAGGTTGTAAAGGCATTTGGTCTGATGTCGTGGGTCTACCCATTCTTTGACAACTATCACATCCTTTAACGTATTTGGCAGCATCCTTAAAAATGCTTGGCCAGTAATAACCAGAGTCAGTACTTTGTATGCTGTCCGTCTGTTAGAAAAGTGTCCTCCACATGGTCCATCATGGCATGCACGGAGGATGTCTGTCATTTCATCCTCCCGCACACATATTCTAATAATAAGATCTAGGCTAGTGCGAAAGAGGTCATTATCAACCCAGGAATAGTTAGAGCTTTGTACTATTATGCGGCGTTTCTCGTATGGAGCCAAATGGTGTGGTACTTTTCCAGTCGCTAGATAGTTTGCAATATTAGCAAACCAAGGGGTTTGAACAGATACAACAAATAGATGTTCGTTAGGAAAAGTATCATCAATAGGTTTAGTATCACTATCGTGTTGTATACGAGAAAGAAAATATGCTACTAAGTTTCCTTTACCAGGTCGATCAGTGACGGTAATATTAAATTCTTGTAGTAGGAGAAGCCACTGGGTAACTCTACCATTGGTGATTGGTTTATTCATTAAGAATCTAATGGCAGAGTGATCGGTGTGCACAAAAACTTCGTACCCTGTAATATAATGGCGGAATTTATTAATAGAATAGATTATTGCCAAAAATTCTTTTTTCAGTAACAATATAGTTTAATTTGGTAGGATAAAGATTTTTGCTGATAAAATAATTGGCATAAGGTGATTGTCCTTCTTTTTGGCCTAGGACCCCTCCAATGGCCGTATCGGAAGCATAAGTAGATATATGAAAGGGAAGGGTCCTGTCAGTTCCCCTAAGTATTGGTGCTACTAATAGTTTAGCTTTTAAAATCTCAATAACATTTTGACAAGATTCTGTCCATTGAAATTCTACATCTTTTATGAGCAATTTAAACATTGGTGCAACTATCTTTGTAAAGTTTTCAATAAAACAACGATAATAGCTTGTATGACCTAGAAATATTCTCACCTCCTTTTGGGTTTTTGGAGAAGGAAGGCCAACTATTACTTCGATCTTAGCAGGGTCTACCTTAATTCCTTGAGAAGAAATATGGTGTCCTAAAACTATACCTTTTGTCAGTAACATTTTACACTTTTCATGACTAAGAGCTAAGTTTGTCTCTTGACATCGGATCAAAACTTTCTCGAGGTTGTCAAGAGCTTCTTGGAAAGTATTACCATAGGCTGTAAAATCATACATGTATACCTCAACACAGTCATGTATAAGATTAGAAAATATGCCTAAGACTACTCGCTGAAAAGTAGCGGGTGCATTACATAAGCCAAATGGAAAAACTCGATAAGAAAATTTCCCCCAAGGAGATGTAAAAGTGGTCTTATCTTGATCTTCAGGTGCTATTAGGATCTGATTGTATCCACTATATCCGTCAAGAAAGGAGAAATACTGTTTACCTGACAAGGTATCTAATACTTGGTCAATAAAGGGTAAAGGAAAGTAGTATTTAAGAGTGGCTTTGTTCAGTTCCCTAAAATCAACACAAATACGCCATTTCCCTATAACTTTCTTTGGAACTACCACTAGAGGAGACACCCATTTGCTATCGGAAATAGGATAGATGAAACTGGTGGTAAGGAGTTTTTGTAATTCTTCTTTTACTATATCCTTCAAAGTAGGGTTCATCCTCCTCTGAGGCTGTCTTACAGGTGGTATATTTGGATCCATATAAATGTGGTGAATACAAGTGTCAGGGTGTATACCCTTCATATCAGTGTATTCCCATGTGAATGCTCTGACTTGTTTTTTTAAGAACCTTAAGTAGTTGGGCTTGTTGGTCTTCACTTAAACTTGCATTTATGTGCAGAAATTTTTTAGGGCCGACTTCACAAGGTATGGTGAAAGGTTCTGTATGCTCTTCGATTGTGAAGACACAAGGTGTTTTTGTAAACATTGAGAGAGCCACATTTTCTTGAAACTCATCTCCAAACATTTTATCAAATTTAGCAAATGACCGAGGAAAATCTATACTAGTGGTGGAGGAAATAAATTGATTCAATACATTCTTAGTAGTCTGCTCCTGCAATTCCTAGGAGAAATCACTAGGAAAGGAAATGTCATCAAAATGTTTGTCCCCAAAGGAACAATTTAACCACCATGAATTTTCAGTTACCGCTTGTGCCGGGGGATATAAAATAAGTCTTTGGGTAGACAACCCATTGGAAATGTTCATCTCCCCATCCCTACATCCTATAAAAGCATTGGCAATAGCTAACCAAGGTCTTCCCAAGATAATAGGATGTCCTTTAGAATGATCCTTTGATTCTATGACATATAAAGTCAACGGGGTATTCCCATGAATCTACTGATACAATAATGTCGTCCAGGACTCCAACAGGCTTTACCATAGTACGGTCTACTAGTTCCAAGATGGAAGGGGTAGGTCGAAGAAATTGTCCCAACTGTAAAACTTCTAAAACTGCGGTGGTCATCATATTGATGGCTGATCCTAAATCGATTAATATGTTATTTATGGCGGTATCATTTATAATTATAGTTACTACTGGGGCTCCTGGATTTGTATATTTTGCAATCCGGGACTGATCTGACATATATTCAAACATCTCCCCTATGACATGAATTGTAAAGTGGTCTTTTTGTTTCTTCCTTGGGTGTTTAATGCATAATTCCTTTATCACCCTACTGTAAATTGGTATATATTTAATAGTTTGCAATAACGAGATTTTGATACAGATATGCTTTAATTCATTCAAGATATCATACTCATAATGGACTACAGGTTTTTCTATTACTAGTCTTGCTGGAAATGGAGGAATTCTTTGTTCCTAAATAGGTTATTGCAGAGGATGGGTAGGTAGTGGAACTTTGGGAATGTTCACATCCTCCAAGATGGCATCATTCACGGGTTCATTTGAATCTTCTTCTTCTTTGTTTTCCTCATGAATGACGACTGATGTTCTGGGTTTATCATTAGCAACTCTTCCAAACCGTAATTGAATCTCATGTATAGGTACAGTCAAATCAAGGTAGGATGGAAGAATTTGCAACTCAATATTGTTAAGAGCTTGAGTTGGTTTATTATTAGGGTTAGGTATCGATTGTGCAAGTAATAATGTCGGTTGCAGAGGATTTGTATTCTGGAAGTGATGAGGTTGTTGTGCAATGAGAGGAACTGGAGGTACAAATCTAGGAAAATGCTGCTGGAAATTTGGTTGATGCTGAGGATAAGGATGATTAGGTGGAGGGATAGGTTGTGGCTGAGTCTATGGCTGTCCTCTCCATCCTTGTGACCAATACTGTTGCTGTGGAAATTGAGGAGGAGGATAATGAGGTGGCCAACTCTGCCAACTAGGATTGTTCCATTGTTGGGGTTGTTGGTATGGAGAGTAATAGGGTGGGGATTGTGGTGGAAAATTCTAGTATGCTGGTTGATCTCTAGATTGCCAGAGAGGCCTCCTAGATGTTTCACCTACATCCCCACTCATATAGATGGCTTGCAACCCATGAAAGGATGGATAGTTATCTATCGGATGTTCCTCTGTACAGATGTGACATATAGAAATGTTGTTTAACGAACATTCCCTTTGGGGATGTTTTGTTCTACACCTTGGACAGAAAATACTCATTGCTTCCCATTCTAGAATAATTTTTACACATCTCACCGATCTGTGCAAAGGTCTTATGAGAAATATCGTTGGCTTCCATAAGATTAAGATTCTCTAGCAAGTCCTCAGAGATTCCTTTGAGAAAAAGTGTACGTACTGCATCTTCTCGAAGGTCATGATACTTTGATTTATGAAGTGTATAAACGAACCTTTCGAGATAATCCTCTAGGCTTTCATCTTCAAGTTGTTTTATCTTGAATATATCATGTTGAGAATATTTAGGTTTGCAGTATTCTTGATACTTTCGCAAGAATGAGGTTCTCATGTCATCCCAAGTCATGATGGTGGATTCTCCTAATCCCATGAACCATCGCAAGACAGAATCTTTTAATGTAGCGGGAAAGAGTTTTAGTTTGTGAGCATCTTGTAGATAATTATAGATCCTACAGAGAATATCAAACTCGAACAAGAATGTGTTAGGGTCCTCATTACTTTTTCCATAAAAGGTAGATAAAAAAGAAGGAGGGATGTTTTTCATATTTACATCCAGTATAGTATCTAGAATAGGAAACCTGAAGGTAGCCTCAGTTTGATTTTCTCCTTCTCCTTCTCCTTCGTTATTTCTAACTTCATTACGATCTTCGTTCTCTCCCCATCCCTCAATATAAGATGGGGTTTTAATATAAATATACCTAGGAAGCTCCTTTCGAGGTGATAATGGAGTGTCCCAATGCTCTGTTTCGGGAGAGATCTTCCTCTCGTAAATTGTTTTCTTATTGAACCCTAGAGGGATAGTAGGTTCTACTGTGGATGTCTCAATTTGTGAGATGAATATATCTATGGGGTTTCCAAAGAGGGCTTTTGTCACGTCCCCATCCCTCAGATCGGCGAAGAGGACGCGACCCACACCAGGCATACGAGCAAACAACCCCATGAACATAAACGAAAGACATCAATGCTGAAATTAAAGAAACTTAAACATACAGGAATGCTAAACATACAAGCATACACAAATGCATAAATCTTCAATCATACAGCGGAAGCAAACATACATTCTAGCATTAATCATGTTCATCATAATTCATTTGAAATTACTATATAAATTGCAGAGATGAAGTAACCAGCAACACTTATCTTTCAATGAAGAACTTTCCTGCAACCAACTACGTCGGTGCAACGTTCCACCCAACCATAGGCCAGTGTGCTCATTAATCTCTCATCAATGCTGCCACCCCCGAGCTGGGCATGATTCCTCCAAGGATAAGGGTCAACGCAGGCTTACACATAGCCGAGGGACACAATCAGCCAAACCAACACCGCTGGGTTTATCAGGCCATCAACAACCGGCCAAGCCAACACAGTCCGAAGACCAACCACTGCTTACACGCAGCAAAACAATCCCTTCACAACCCTGTGAAGAAGGCAAAGACAACCGGTGACAGTCCCAAAAGAAAGGTGAGACACAGCTCACGCCTACAAGGCAACTCGGAGTTGTTCTTGGCCCTAACGTGGCCAAAACAACTCAGTTGCAACCCAAAAACAAGGTACTCCAGCAGTCACAAACACACAATGAATGATAGCAGCAATCCACAGTCCCAAAACAGGGAAACTCATCCAACAGATTGGAAATAAACAGCCCACAACACACACAATTCCTCCAGGTAACAGCTGGGCAACTTACACAGTCCCAAACAAAGGAGAATCCAACTCCCAGCGTGGACAGAGGGAAACTCAACCAATGGAGTGGAAATCCACAGTGGTCCAAAATGAAATTGGACACCACAGCTAACAAAACACGGGGAATGCAACAGTCCCAAAACGTAATCAGTGAGCACGGCTCACAACATGGAAAATGACTCCAACGGTCTGTGCGTGAGAGCAACTTGCACCAGACCCCAAAACACAGGGAAAACATATGCACAGGCCACAAATCAGTAAGGAAACTTACACACAGTTCCTGAGTGTAGAAATGGCTCTTGCACCCGAAAATCCTGAGTGACAGCCACGATTTCACCCGTTCCCTGCATGAGGAAAAGCCAATGCAAAGCTCCCGTGCGTGAAGAGAGAGCAGAACGTCTCTCTACGTGAGGATCCCAGCCTACGCGTGAGGAGAAACAACTTCACCTATGCGCGTGAATCAACAGACCCTCGAGAGGAGGAACGAGCAGACCACCATCGTGAAGGTTGAAGACCAGGCGTGAGAGCAACATACCAAAGTCGTGAAAGTTGGAAACGTGGGAGAAAAGAGTGAAGGCAGTCGTGGGTGGAGTGGGCATGTGGGCAAGGGACTGACAGTCCTGCCACCCCACTCCCAAAGGCAATAACTACCTCAACCACCAGCCATAATTGCCCCCAACAACAAAACCAAGCCATTGAAGAGGTTGGTGAAACAAGAAAGGTGGCAAAACAAACAAGGTGGCAACATGTGGGTTTCTCCCCCACAGACCAAGGTTTGACATCCCCCACCCCTTATCCTTTGGAACCATGCCCTTTTCATTCAACTTTGCACTGGCATAGCTGGTTGTGGTTTTAGTTTTATTTGATGTGCGTATTTACATGATGCCGAATTATAATGTGCCAAATGGCACGACATACCATCAGCAACTACCCCTATTGCCGAAACATACACGACCAAATCGATGGTGGGGATTTTGACTTGAGCTCCTCACCTTGATTAATTACATTTTATACATCATGCAAATGGGGTCAAAACCGGGGACATTACAGCTTTTACCAGCTCAGGATCAACAAGGTCAACAAAGATCGAACTTCCTACTAGTGAAAAGGTCATATCCTTTGGTTTTGTGACTAGTGGAGAACTAGAGGTTACTAGTGGTTGATCCTTATGAATTTCTCCCGGAATGAGGTGCTCAGGACCTCTAGTCAAGGTTCCTTCTCCTTCTATGGTTCCCTTGGTAATATCTCTTGGAAGAGTTTTTTTAGGTTTCCAAGCAAAATTACTCCCTTCAGGTGTTTTTCGATACCTTTCTGGTGAGTTAGTAGTTAGGGTATTATGTCCCCTGGAAGAGTTAGTAAAAACGTCGAGAGCGTTTCCTCTCTTAATAAATCTACCCTAAGGATCTCTAAGTCTATTCATGAAAAGAAAACTAAATTAAAGGAAACTGATGCTATTACTATTGTTGCTAGGTTTGGGGGCGCTTGTTATAACAAATGCATCGGTTCTAAAAAAAGAAAAACAAATACGTGACAAATGAAAAAAATAACACACTTACAAAAATAACAAAGGAACAACAAGGCTTTGGGGCACCCCACTATAGTGGATGCGTCTGGCTGTTACACCACATAAATTCTGAGAATTTTGTAGTGAAGTCATCTTTGCATCTTACTGTTCTCCCCTCCCTCTTGCTGTGTAATATAAAAGTAATCTATCTATCTATATAAATTTCATAAAGGAACCCTATTTATTCTACCTTATAAAACAACTCCCCGGCAACGACACCAAAAATGTTGGGTGTGTTCTACTATCTTAAATACACCTAATATTAAATTATCAAATGGGGTTGGTAAGCTTAGAGTTGATACAAAATATATGCAAAGGTAGAAAGGCTCCTAGGGTGTCGTGAGATATTTTAATAAACAAAAGATCGAAAGATCTTTCAAAATGAAAAACTAAGTCAAATTCCTAAGAATCAACTATTAAAGTAATTGGATTAAAACAAAAAACAATATGAGCTACTCTACTGTATTTAAAACAACAACTGAATTAAAGGATAATTAACCTCGGATAAAGATACTATCAACAACTATCTATTCAAATGCAAGGTTAGGGTATACGGAGAAAAACTTATAAGCAAAAACAAATAACTTAAGGAAAAGAAGCAAATATAAAACTTAATAAAGATAATAAAAAAGAAACAAGTAGAAAACTTAATAAAGATATTTAAACTCTATTCTTCAATAAACACATGCCAAAAACAAGAATGATTCCTGTGATTACAAACAATCTAACTTCCTCTTAAAAATAATACATCTAACCCTAAACTCTATATGCAAACAAAGATAATCATGACGTAAAACAATAGTAAAACAAATCAGTGTTTAATATTCAAGAAATAAGAACAACTTAATCCATATTTAATTTAAGGTGAAAATAAAATAAAATAAAAATAATAAACCCTTAATCAATAACCTAAAACAATCAAACTTTAATTGTAATGCTTAAATAAAATGATCAACTACAAACATAATCCAAATATTGACAAGACAAAACAAAACTAGAAACAATCTTAATAATACATAAAAAAACATTAAAAAAAGAACTGAGGGTTAAATGACGGTCTAAACAGTAAGTCTGTAAGAGGTGGCTGAATGGCAGACTGGATAGACAGTCCAAATGGCTGTATGTACAGTTTAAAATGGTAAAAACTAACCTAAATGAACTAATTCTTCAGCTGAAGTTATGCAAATATAAACCTAATGCATGGAATCAATAAACAAACCTATTTAATCAACAAATTAACTTTAAACTAACTCTCAAACAAAAAAGAAAGCATTGCATATTAAACTAATTAGTAAGCTAGAAATTGATTGAAACAAACTGGAAATTAACTTAAGCAAGTTCATGGCAGGAAATAAACAAATAGAACTAAATCTAAATGAAAGCAAACTGCTTTATATAAGCAAATTCATAACAGGAAATAAATAAACAAGACTAAATGTAAATGAAAGCAAACTATTACATGTTTGGAAATAAAGATTGAAAGCAATACTGAAATGAAATGACCGTAAATAAAATAACTGAAAGCAAATAACTGAAAACAAATGGCTGAAAGCAAAGCTATGCGCACATCTACTTATTTAACTGCTGAAATAAAACTAAGCTAATGCAATAGAGGAAATAAAATAGCATTTACTATTATCTAATGAGAACAAACTGGAATTGAAACTAAACTAGCTAAAACAGAAAAGAAAGAACTAAATTAAACAAAGAAATGAACCTCTGGTTGATGAGGGGCCCTTTCAACAATCAAGGGTGATGTCTGCTAACTCCTACTCAAACGCATATTCAATGGCAACGCATACAACTCTTTATTCAAATTCAGAAATAGAATTACATTGTTTAACAAAATACTTCTCTAACTCTCTTCTCTGACTAACTCTGCTCTCTATTTAGAGACTGATATATATAGTTTAGATGAGAGATGAGCAAGTCGACCCTCAAAGGTTGACTGCTCTCTAATTTTAGTCAATCTTTAAAGGCACATTATTGAGCATATTATTGAGTTGGAGGAGGGGACACAGGCAGTCATAACCACTCCATACAAACATCCCAAAAGATACAAGTATGAGATCGAGAAGATGATCAAGGAAGTACTGTAACTAGGATATGTTTGACCGAGTTCTAGTCCCTTTGCCTCATCAATGGTCTTAGTTAAAAAGAAAGATGGAAAATTGCAAATGTGTATTGATTACAAAGAACTCAAAAATAATACCAACAAAAACATGTATCCCATCCCCAAGATTGATGAACTAATGGATAAGTTGCGGGGTGCCAAATATTTTTCAAAGATTGATCTTCGATTAGGGTACCATTAGATCTGAGTAAGGGATCAAGACATTTCCAAGATAGATTTTCATTTCCACTATGGTCACTATGAGTTCTTAGTCACGCCTTTTGGAATCACTAATGCTCCATCCACCTTCTAGTCTTTCATGAACCACACTTTCAGGGCTCAGTTACGAAAGTATTTGATAGTATTCTTTGATGATATTTTAATTTATAGAAAAAATTGGGAGGAACATCTGAAATACTTAGATGAGGCATTGAGAATTCTAAAAGAGCACTCGCTTTACGTGAAAATCTCTAAGTGTGAGTTTGGTATGAAGGAGATGCTGTATCTAGGACATATAATCAGTGTAGAAGGGGTAGAATTTCATATGGAGAATATTAGAGCTATCTTGGATTGGCCTACACCAAAGACAATTACTGAATTGAAGGGATTTTTAGGCCTTTGCACATATTATAGGAGGTACGTTAAGGGGTTCTCTCAATTTGCTGCACCACTCACAGATCTCACAAAGAAAGGGGCATTCACATGGACATAATTGGCACATCAAACCTTTGAGAAAATGAAAACCATCATGAGTTCTTGTCCAGTTTTGGAACAACCAGATTTCTCATAGCTGTTCATAGTGGAATGTGATGCTTGAAAAGAAGGACTAGGGGTAGTACTAATGCAAAACCATCACCTGATTTCATTTTAAAGTCGGAAACTTAAAGACTATGAACGGTACTACTCCATATATGACAAAGAGATGCTAGCCATCTTACATGCCTTAACTAAATTCAGACAGTATTTGGTGGGAAGTAGGTTTAAAATCAATACATCCAGGAATGCAGTATCTGCCAGCAGAACAAGATTGAACATACTCATCCATCAGGGCTACTTCATCCATTACCGATACCGAAGCAAAAATGGGAAAGCATCTCGGTGGAATTCATTACAGGGTTACCCAAGGTACATGGATGAGACTGCTTATATGTAGTGGTAGATTGATTGAACAAATTCACTCACTTCTTTGCTATCTCTTTCGACTATTCAAAATCGCAAGTAGCCGAGTTATTTTTCAGATAGGTTTTTAGACTCCATGGGCTGCCCAAAACCATTGTAAGTGATCAGGACAGTAAATTAACTAGTGCTTTCTGGCAGGATCTATTCAGTTTGGTAGGGACAGAACTTGCTACAAGGACAAGTTATCATCCCTAGAGCGACGGGCAGACGAAGATTGTCAACAAGTGGATTGAGGGGTATCTGAGAAACTATGTAGCAGGGAAACAAAGGACATGGATTAAATGGATACAGTCAGGAGAGTACTGCTACAATACTACCCACCACATGTCTATTAAAATGACACCTTTCAAGGCTCTATAGGGCTATGAGGCACTAAACTTTGCATACTTTGTTTTTGGAGACAACAGGGCAGCAAAGGCCAAATATTGGGTACATGACAGTCAAGATATTCTCAAGGTCTTGAAGGATAATATATAGGCAACAAAAAATCAACAGAAGATATATGAAGACATACATAGGATTGAAAGGAGTTTTGAGGTAGGAGATCTGGTATATTTACGGCTACAACCTTACATGAAATCTTCCCTTAAGAAAAAAGGAGTGGAAAAACTAAAACCTCGCTTCTATGGTCCTTACAAGGTAGTTAGGAAGGTTGGAGAGGTGGCTTATGAACTAGAACTCTTAAAGGAGAGCAAAATTCACAATGTGTCTTATGTGCCCAACCTCAAGAAAATAGTAGGACAACACATTGCTCCATCCACCGAGTTTCCTCCCTTAGATGATGAAGGGTTGTTGGTACTGATTCCAAAGAGAATCTTATAGGTACAAGAAAGGAAACTCTGAAACAAGGTGATTCGAGAGTACTTGGTAAAATGGAAAGAATTACCTATGGAGGATACCACATGGGAGGGAGAGCAGGTATTGCAGCATCCTAGTTTGTAGTTGCTTGAGGAAAAAAAATTTCAAGCGGGAGGATTGTAATTTCTTCTTCTCATTAAGCACCAAAACACCCGCTAACCTACTTAATTGCCATAGGTTCGAGCGGGTACTGCATAAGAGGGAATTGTTTGAGGAAATTTGGTACTTAAAACATATTAGAACATTCATTCAATATTAAATTCATCTGTTGGATAAAAGAAGCCTTATTTATTTAGGCTTAAAAGTCAACATCAAGTTAGAATTGCATGGATACAAAAGTGAAGCATAAACCCTAAAGTGACATGCAAAACCTAAAAATGCATGATGATCTATTCAAGAAGGGTTTTTGGACTAAAGGACCTATGTATGATTATTTTGTTGATTTGGATTATTTGAGAAGCAACATGGTGTGCAATAGTAGCACTTGGGGTTGCAAACAACGTCTTCAACTAACAGGGGTTCGATAGTGAAATATCTGCCATAGTACCCTTTAGGGTATGCCATTCAGGTCCACCATCAGCTTTCATCCTTATTCATTCATATACAACTATTTGGCATCCATCAAAATATTGTTTGCAGGAACACATGTGCAGCTGGGGATTTAGCTAGAAAACCCCAAGTATTCACTAGGTCTCTAAATCTTAGTTTTTCTTCCATATACTGGCATCATCTTCATCTGCATGATTACTCTACTGCATTGGGTGATCATCAGCTTCCAGTTTTCTCATCTAGAGCAGTTATCAACATTTTTATGTGGCTGGGGAAGTGAGTAGCTCAACAGGGGAACCAATTTGCTAGCTTTCTTAGAGGGGTCAAAATATTTGCATGCTCTAGGCATTCTTTCTGACACGAGAAGATATACATCCTGACAAAATCCCAGCTCCATCGGGCAGCTCCTTCACCAAAAATGTCACCTTTAGCTGAGGAGAGGGTTTCGTGTTGCTGGGTAGTAACACCGAGAAGGAAGCATCATTACCTAACCAGTCCAGCTCTTTATGCATGCATCTTATCTCTGGAGTATCATCAACTTGATTATCAATGGTAAGTGTTGACCTTCTTTCTGTAAATCTTTTCCCTAGTTTAGCTATAATTTAGGGCCATTGTTCCAGCACCTTGCATGCAAATTTTTATTTAGTATTCTTTCACATTTTGAGAGTACAAGTGAGCCCTAGAACATAAAATAGTAGAATATCAACATTTGGGATATTACAATTAATTAATAGTTTGAACCTTTAAAATTAATTCCAAGACATTGAATTTTCTTCTCCTCAACCCTAGGGATTGATTGGGTTTGGAACTTAAACCCTAAATAATTCATGACGGGACATGATAGTCCTCCCATCCTAAGGTTGCTTGTCCTCAAGCAATTTCAAAATCAAATTTTGTAAGATGTCTTCTCCTTCCCAAGTGGCATCCTCACTAGGCAATCCTTCCCATTGCACCAAATCCTCCTTAATGATTATGCTTCTTAGCTTCTTTTCTGTTACGGAGAGAAACTTCCTTTGGCTTGGGGGTACCACAACACACTTAATGACACCATAAATCAATCATTTCCAATATGCAAGATCAATAAAGACATCTAACACTAAGGGATATGAATCGTACCTTATTCCGAACGGTTGAAGTAGATCCCCGTTGAGCTTTTCCAATCACGCTTGTATTCCCAATTCACTCTCAACAACAACAAACAAGACACGCATGCTATATATTCAAGTTTTAAACCTACTCTACTATATATAATCAATCATGTATAAGCAAATAAATACATCGATGGATTCGATATTCATATTTATGCACATGTATTGGACAGGAAATGGATATTTCTATTAATAAAAAACAGAGATACAATAGTAACAACCTCTGCCGACACTTCTTCAAACCCGAGAAACTGAGTTGTCCACTAGGCCTCCACCACTTCAATCCTCCATCTCTCAATGGAAATCTCACAAAACAAAGGAAATATTGGGAAGAGCAACACTATGTGCTCCAAAGGGACAAAGGGATGCAGACTCAAGCATAACAAGTGATGCAACAATAGACTATAGTTTCCTTGCTCTCAATTTTCTGCTCCTTCAAAGTGTCCAAGAGGATCAATATATAGCACTCCAAAGAGGCAATGGAGGGTCGAGTTTGAGAATTCTCAAGGCATATGGAAGGCCTAGAGTCAAGCTATTCGGACCCCTATGAGGAAAACTCCAAAAATATTTGGCTTTATGCACATTTCCCGATGTACATGAGTTTTGGCTTAAAAGCAACGTATACACGCGAGTATAGCTTTAAAAGTCGTGTATAGGCACAAACATGTGATTTTTTGGGAATATCTTGGAACATCAAAGTATAATATGGGAAAAGGGGGCCAAGGAGTCTACAGAGGGATAGGGAATACCATAATTATGTGATCAACCAAGTGTGATAAAATCAGCTATAACATATGCCCCCTAATGTGTGAGGTTAGAGGGGTAACATGATGGCCGAAATACATTATATCCATCCCATAAGTGGAGTAATGAAGACCCAAGTGGAAGAACCAACCACTCATAAGTACAATACAATGATAAATCTATGCATATAACTGCAAATATACATATAGCAGTCCCGTATACATAAGAGTACAATGGCCATGAATAGGCATGATATACAAATGTCATGTGTGGTCATCGCCATGTACAATATATACAGTGGATCAAGATATCCATAGTATATGAAGATATATGATATACACTGGAATCTAGTCAATAGAGCTAACATCTCATGAATACTGGCATGATCAAGGAGGCAACATATATGGAATGTCACCAATCTTGGAGGCCTTCTACGCAAACCACTACGAGTACATGTCCTACTATGTGAATAGATGTGTCGATGTCAAACAAACTAGTACATCATCTGATTACCGGTCATTGATGTATACCCTTAACAGACGTGATATAACCCACCGATAATGATAATGGGAATCAAGGTACAAAGTGCAATCTAACAAGTTTGAATAGATGTGTTGAGATCAAACACTTGAAAGAATCCATCGATCAGGGGACATTGATGTATTTCTGAAACTGTTGATGTGAGAGAACCTACCACTGATCATTGTAAGTCTCAAGGCACTCAAATGGACTCTAGACTCCTACTCCAGAATAAATGATTTGAAGTCAATGGAATGGAAGCCACTGGAAGGAGGGAATTAAGGTATCCCCCATCAACCATTATGACATACTTAGCAATGTTGGATAACGTGGAAGAACTCAAATGAACAAGATGTGCATGAACCAGTAACTATACTGGGAATGGCCGACATGCAAAGTCAAGATAATTGAGGAATGGCCGAATCAGGCTTAACTTCCTTCGAACAAGAGCATAAGGTGAATGGTGACTGGAGGTAGGCAGCATGGACTCGATATGCAAACTGGGACATCTCTGTGACACAGGAGGAATCGAGAGAGGATCCATAAGGACCCGAGGCATAACTAGTTGATGGAGATAAACTCAGAGTAACGAGTATAGCTCCTAAAGTCAAACTAACAATCCAACCAATGGATGTGATATACAATGCTCTGTTCGAAGGCGACTTGACTCGACAACTTCCAAAGATAATATCATTTCCCGTCCTGCTATTTTTGTTTTTTATTTTTTTGGGACTTTTTCAGATGTTGAAAATATTGAAAAAGAATAAAAGTGCTTTATATTGTACATCTAGGAGGAGATGAGTGTCGCGAGAAAGCAAACTAGTTCCAAGCAGTGGAACATACCTATACTCAATGCAAGGAAGCATGTGCAGGATAAGGACACTCGGGGGAAGGTCTCCTCCCGGTAAAGGGTGACAAAGCTAAAAAGGATATGTAAAAGGCTATGCTTCGCTAGGATTGAGACAAACTTGGGCTACATGGATTATAAATCGGAAGCAGGGAGACAACGTAAAGCTCAATAAGGCAAGAAAAACTCATGAAATGAAATCACAACTTGATATATAAGGGAGTCCTTGTGGGGAAATTCCAACATAAAGTTCAAGAGGAGTATGGAGCTCTTGCTCAAGGACATGGTGGGACTATAAGGGACTCCCTAAACCTAAAGGATAAATATCAGCATGGGCACCAAATGCAAACATGATCTAACTAGGGAATCCATGTATAGGAAAGCTCTACCACTTACATAATGTCACTTCTAGTAGCAGTATGGAGGTTTTGTGACATCATGAAGTGGGTTCACACCTGAGGTCAAGATGAAACCGTCATAAGGCAATGCATAAATGCAAGTGGATGTGAAATCCTAACCTATATTCCAGTTCAGCATTATAGCTATGATAGGCATGAATGAGTCAAAGTCTCAGTCAAAATTCACTCAAATCATCTCCCTACATAAAAAATTAGGCTAAACGGTCCAAAAATGTCAATAACGGTCCAAACTATATAAAAGTGTGTAAAAATTTCAAATTTTTTTCTATAAAATAGTGATTTTTTTTCATACCATTTGGAATTTCACCCCAGATAGTGTTTTTGAACCAAAAACTTCAGAAGTTGATTCCGGGAGCCACAATCCACAAAATCACAAACCTCTTGGATCAGATAGATACTCATGCCCTACTCATTCATTTCAGTCCTTTTATTTTAATTTTTCATGGTCAATTTTTTATTTTATGCCATCCCAAAATAGGTTGTTTCAGATCACACAGAAAATCGGCTAATTTCCGCATATAAGGCTCGACAAACGCCGCAAAATCCTCGAATGCCGTGTATGTATGCAGCTATTTTGAAAACAACCGTGTACAAGGCCATGCTTAACAATTCTAAGGGCAAAGACTAATCAAACTTCGAATTTCTTGTGTAGGATGGTTATTGAGTGGCGTGAATAAGAGCATGAAGACATTGATAGGGTTGTGTAAGGGTATTTAATGGCCCAACAAGCTTTGAGGGCTTGTGGTTTGTACAAATTCTGGCATCTTGGTAGCTTGAGAGCAAAACCAAGACTACTCCAAATGATGGTAGACTATTGGGATCCTGATACATAGACATTCTAGCTGGATGGGATGCCCCTCAGCATAGAGGTTGAGGACATATACTTAATTACAAGACTCTCCCGCAGAGGTGAAGTGGTCAACCTACGAGCTCGTGGGTTAGGAGGTGGCCTCACGATAGAGGAATACATTGCAGTGTACTGCCTCCCTGATACGAAAAAGGTTGGGAGTCAGATCTCGACGAACTCGATCGAAAACCTAGGGCTGAAGGCTATACTATTGGTACTTGGCACAATTGGAGGATTGACATCCCTCCATAAGTCATCTAGACCATTGTTTTACTATGTAGTGGAATGCATGAGGCCTACTATATATGATTGGGGTACCTCAATGCTGGGAAACATGACACAACAACTAACAAACTGCATGATGGGAAGGGTAAGAAAATTCGGCTTCACAAGCATCTTGACTACCTTTTACTTGGAGCGAGTACTGCGGCTAAGACCTAGAGTGGAGATCACTCCTCATGGTTCTTAGGATTCAACTCAACTGCGCTAGGTGAACGTGATGCAAAACTAGGAGGGGGATGAGTGGCCAACCCCTACCCAACAAACTTCTTTCTCTGGTGGCGCAAGAAAATCATTGCCATAGATGACTACCCCTATGAGGGGATAGACTTCCGTGGAGACCCTGATATGCCCATCCCAACAGGATTTTCATATGGAGACATAGGTAACAATCTCGACTCAAAATTTTTTTTGAATTATTTTTTTGTTTGTTTGTGTTTTTTGATATAGTGAAATCAAAAGACATGTTTTTGTGTGATGACATATATTGATACTTGGTCATATACATGTAGATGTGGGTCCTAGATGGTCAGACGGTTTCCCTCATCATCGATGGAGGGGGAAGGGTGATGACATCATAGGTATGGATGCGGAGCACACACTCCAAAAAATCCATACGAACTTCATTAGGCTGACACACAGAGTACCCATGGCCCAAGTTGAGGACTTGCTTGAGGCCATGCAGCGCCAGGTGGTGGGAGTACCATGCACATGGGTTCACTTATTCCAGCGGCTAGCTAGATCTCTCATGTGCTATCATGATCAACACCCTCCACAGGCTTAAAATCATAGATGTACTATTTTGTTATATTGACCATGTAGTATATTTTGGTGACTCGGAAGCCCCATTTTTGTATATGACATTATGTATTATGAAATCATGTTTTGGACTCTATTTTAATGAAAAAGACTTATGATAATCGGTTATTTTATATTTACATCTGTAAATGTGTTGCATGCTTTAATGTCTGTGTAACAAATTCCTGTCTAGTACGTAATTTGCATATGAATCAGCAAATTGATTATAATTTCTTGGAATGTGAATGTATGTAATGTTCTCAAACTTCCAGTCTAACAACGTTACCCTTAAGAATATTCATAGTAAATTCAGATCTCTAATACGATACACACCATTTAACTGTAATCCCACTAATTACGAATCAATACATACCTCAAGAAATCAAATACCATGTGAGATGACATCACGTAACAACTCAATCACAACACTATACTCATTAATATTGTTCGATGAAGGCTGTAGACATACACCTCCTGAAGACAAAACCTGACCCGTAAGAGTATAAATCACCCAAGCATTTGAAGCTGAGTTTTGGGTGTGGAGGCTGGCACCGTTAGAAAATCCTACTTATACCGAAGACTCTGTCGACATCTTCCACAACAAACAGAAGCAAGTCAACAAATTTGATCACCACAAGGAAATGAAAACTAAACTATGCAACTATACAATAATATACAAAGTATCAGCACTGGCTGAGAATTATGCATATTTTTTTTGAGATAGAGCCCATTTCTAGGCTCCGCTAAGGATGTCCCTTCATAATCCACCATATCATAAGCACCTTTCTCTAATACTCATTTAATCACATAAGTCCCACGCCACATAGGCTTGAATTTTCCCGCCCCTAACGGTTCACTATCTTGATCCCATAAAAGGACCAAGTCACCTTCACTAAACTTCCTAGGATGGAAAAGATTATTGTACTAGGATTTAAAGCGACTCTTATTAAACTCAAGAGTCACCAAAGCATCTGGACGCTTCTCATCAAGTTCCTCTAAGTGGACCAAACGTTCCTCTAATACAAAAGTCTCTGGTAAAAGTTCCATGACTAATTTCAATGAAGGAATTTTGCATTCAATAGGTAAAATCGACTCCACCCCATGCACCAGCTGATATGGGGAAAAAATGGTGGCACTCTTAACCGCGGTTCGATATGCCCACAAAGCAGGATATAACATGATATTCCAATTGGTATTTCTTTGTGTGATGGTTCGTTGGAGAATGGACTTAAGTAACTTGTTCACTGCTTCAACCTGTCCATTCACTTGAGGATAGTAAGAAGAGGAGTGCTCTTACTTATACCCTAACTTCAAAGACAACTCATCCATCATCTTATTTTGAAAGTGCCTGCCATGGTCAGTGAAAAGCTCCTTTGGGATACCAAACTGGGTAATAAACTGATTGAATACGAAATGTGTGGTTGTCTCACCATTGTCTTTGACTGTGGGCACAACCTTTGCCCATTTCATGAAATAATCAACAACAACTATGATGTGATGATGACCCCCACCCAAACCTGGGCTGCAATCCATAAAATCAACCCCCCACTTAGTGAAGGGACTGATGGTGATAATCGGATGTAAAGGGGACATATGCGAGCGCATGTTCTATGCAAACACTTGGCAAGGGTGGCATCGCTTGACCGCATTAACACAATCCTTAAAGATGGACGACAAAAAAATATTGCTCTCAAATTTTTTTGAGCCATAGAAAGCCCAGATAAATGACCACCACACGCCCCTCTGTGGTAATCATTCAGCATAGACTCAGCCTCTTCATGGGTTAAGCACTGACGCAAAATGGAATCAACCCCATGACGATACAAAGTGTCATCAACAATGAGGTAATTCTTCGCTACATGATGTAGACGTCGACGCTCATCTCACGAGAGGTGATAAGGAACCTTCAAAGTTTGCAAATAAACAATAATGTTCTCATACCATGGGTCCATAATCACAATGAGAAAAATGTGCTCATCAACGAAAGAGTCCTAATGGACCCATCCTTCATCCAAACTAGGAAAATACAATATGAGCTCAACAAAAATTAATGACTTTTTCGACTTCACCAAAACAAACTCGAGGTCAAATTCTTGCAATATCACAATCCATTTATTGTACTTTTCCCCTATCATCCTTCTGGTGAGGACGAATTGAAATGGATTGATGTGACCCACAACCAAAGTTTAGTGAAGAAGGATATAATGCCTCAAACGTTGGACCACATGGACGGTAGCTAGGGATAGCTTCTTGACATGAGTGTAATGAAGCTTCGCATTAATAAGGTTTCGGCTAAGATAATAGATGACATGCTCCTAGAGCTCCTCATCCTCTTGAACCAAGACCATACCAATCGTCTCTTGAGACGCTACCACCTATATCAAAAACTCACGGCTATAGTCGAGTGGACTAATCACAGGGTCCAATGCCAAGGATTTCTGTAAAGCATCGAAAGACTCCTGGGCTCGCTCATCCCATATAAATGGTGTGTCTCTCTTCAATAAGCGCATGAAACCCTTAGTCAATTTGGAAAAATTGACCACGAATCTTCACAAAAATTTCACCATCCCTTGCAAACATTGAAGATGTCTAATGTTACATGACGGAGACAATTGAAGTATTGCCTCAACCTTCAAAGGGTCGACTCTAATGCCCTTCTTGGAAATGATGAACCCTAGTAAGTGACCTACCATCACAAAAAAGACACACTTATGAGGATTTAACCGAATTTGATAACGACGACATCTTTCAAAAACCAAGCAAAGATGATCAGGATGACACACCCTCAAATGAGAGTGAGCAGCTAAGTCATCAAGATAAACTTCAATTATGCTTTTAAGGTCGTGAAACGCGAAGGTTATAGCCCGTTGAAAAGTAGCTTTGACTTTTTTAAGGTTGAAGGGCATATTCCTATATGCAAACGTATCCCAAGGAAAAATGAACATAGTTTTATGTTGGTCCTCGGGTTTGATCTGGATCTGATTATATCCTGAAAAGCCATCCATAAAGGAGAAAACCTCGCTCCTCGCACATTCATCCAAAATATAATCAATAAATGGTGTGGGGAAGTTATCCTTAGGACATGCTCGATTCAATTCTTTGAAACCAACACATACATGGATCGTTCCCTGCTTCTTGTCAACTGGAACGAGATTTGACACCCATTTAGTCAAGGGAACAAGATAGATGAAGCCAGCCTTAAGCAACTTCTCTACCTCAGCCTTAATAGCGGGTGCTTTCCTAGGATTCATCGCACACAAACATTGTCGAATAAGTTTAGCATCTGGATAGGTTTTAATTTCATGTGAGACAATGCGAGGGTCTATTCCTGACATCTCCTCATATGACCAAGTGAAAAAATCTTGGAATTCTTTAAAAAGATCGGTGTATGTTTCAATCTCATTTTGGGAACAATCTGTCCCAATGTACACATTCTCAATATCGCCAGAAATGAGAGAAATGCTGATAGGTATAGTAGGTGACAATCTGGCCATGTTCCCTTCGACATACTTACTATAAGATCCTAATGGGACCACGGGCCTACCAACTTTCTCGCTAAGAATCGCCCTATAGTCATCACACTCTACACGATCAAGCTTAGGAAGAAAGTAATATCTATGGTGAAACTCTCCCCAAGGCTGTTCTAAACTAGACATAGCTTCGAGGATAGCCTCATCCATTGGAAAAATGTCCTCGAAGTAGTCATGCGAGTGAGATGACGCAACCGCCCAAGTAGGAAGTGCATAAGGGTCCTCCTCCTCTGTCCGGGAGGACTAGAATTTAAATCACGACCAAGATTAGCTTGATAAGTCACCAATGTTGTAGATAATGACATGTCTGCCTTGAAAGGTATAGAGTCTTCACCTGAAGTACTCGGAGAAGGGAGAGTCCAAGGATCCTCCAAATGCAAAGTGTGAAAAGGAACTAACTCAACAATGTCGAAGCCCTACCAAGGTTAGAACCTATCATAAGAATGGGTGCGGGACAATTAAAAGTTCCCATCAATGAAGGATACATGCCCACCCCAACATTCTCAGTTGTCTCCTGAGAATGATCGATGATCGGGATAGTAGCTCCCAACAATGCTTTTGTACCAGAATTATCAAAAGATTTTTGATCGATCATAACAATCCTCCCATCCAAAGGAAAAAAAACTACCTGGAAGAGAGAAGACATGATGTCTTGCATGTTATAAATCTAGTTTCGTCCCTTAAAAGATTATAGTCAAGGGGCGCATCAACCACCTTAACCTCGATCGCAATGGTCTTCCCCTCCAATTGGACCTAAAGGGAAGGAAGTATACCATGCGACCGAAAAGATCTTTCGTCAAATGCAGTCAACATGGTTCCATATTTTGACAACGTAGGAGAACCCAAGCCCTTCCAACAAGCTAAAGACATCATGAAAGTCGCAGCACCTTCATCAATCACCGTGCGCTTGATGGTGTTGTTTAGACACTCTACATGCACTAAAAGAGATACATAGTAAGGAAAGCGAAGCTGGACTCCATGCGTTTCAAATTTAATCATTGTGGAAGAACTCCCATCAACCACCCCAAGAGCAGACAATAAGGCTTTCATTTGTGAAGGGCAAGTCTGAAGAACTTCTAAAGTAGACGTCGCACAAGGAGTCTGGCCCAGATCCTTGTTGAGCCTCATTTTGTTATCATTTTTGGCATTAAAATAACACATTTAAATGTATATTTTATTATCTTTCGTGTATTTTATATCATGCAGATCGTTATTTAGCATGAGGTAAGAACAAATTTAATGTTTATCCAACTTTGGTTATTAATATCATTTTTTATGATTTTATTAACTCAAATCTATATTATTTAAATCATATTTGATATATTAATTAATATGTGTATTTGTTTGCAGGTTATGTAGAATGATTGGGCGAATTAATAACAAGTACTCATTCAGCTTACGATTTAGCCCGATCTGCGCAACTACCATTTCAGCCCGATCTGCGCAACTACCATTCATCCCGATCTGTGCAATTGTCGTCTAGCTCACCTTCCAGCTTTCTTTCCAGATCGCTAATTAGTTGCATGCTGTCCATAACTGATCTCAAGTATTAAATGTTGAAGCAATCTGAAAACCATTTTGTTGACCAAGTTGCTAGGTGATAGCATAATCAACAGTTTAAAAGGATTGCCGGTGCGTTGATTTCGCCCAATACCAAGCTGCTCACTGTCCACACGTTTAAAGAAGGCACACTCTTGTTTTAGAATCGATCGTGGGCTCCTCTGCTTAACCTCCGAATTGTTACCAGTCTGCGTGCTTTGAAGAATGGAATGACCTGCCCACCGTGTGCTCTCATTTTTTCAACACCACACCATCAGTTGCACTAATGAAGGGGCTGCATCCCATATCACACACGATGAGGAGATCTGTTCATGTTGAAGAAGGAGCTCTCGTTCTAGAGACTTGCTACTGTGTATTCTTCGCTGCCCAACACGCTGCTATCAACCACGCTAGAGAGGGAGCCTGCATGCCACGTTCACATTGAAGAAAACCAGACTTACACCAAAAAAGGGATATGCCTATGCGTTGTCCTGAGATTTATTATATGCCTTTATGATTGACTAAATTTAGAAGAGCAGTCGACCACTAAAGGGTTGACTTGCTCAATCTCTTGAAAAAAGTGTGTATATAAACACCTTTACGCAGAGAGATAGGGGATTGATCAATCCATTAGGTAGATAGTTAGTCTGTTTTGAGAGAAGAATATTGTAACTATGTTCCTTCTTTTTAATAGAAGCTCTACACCTTGCTGTTTATGACTGTGTGTGAAAGCATTCGCCAGGCATTACCCATGATTGCTGAGAGGGCCCCTCGACAATTCATGGTTTCTATTTCCGTATGAGTTTTTGTTATCTCTTCATCATAGATAAGTAGTTTTATTTTTAATTTGTTTATATTTGTTTTTCTGTTCTCTGTAACCTATGTTTATTGTAGTTATTGTAATTTACATTATGCTATCAATGTAGTCTTTTCCTATAGAATTAAAATGGCCGGTCATATGTAGTTTGTTTTTAGCTTTCTTTTTAGTTTAATGCTTAATGGTATGTTTGCAATTAGATAAAATCGAGTCAGTCTTAGGTTTAATTTGTATTTAGAGTTAGTTTTGTTAATCCTTGTTTAGATATTGATTAGTTCAGTTATATTTCAATTTGTTTTATTTTATAATAGAATATATCCTTTTCAAAGCATAGATTAGTATTAGAAGTCTTTTTAATTATTTTAAATCATTAAATAGGTTTAATTCTTGTCTCTTATGCATTTTGTTCTCATATGCACAAAATCAACCGATAGTTAACTCATTTAGGTCTATTTTTACTGTTTTCTATATACAGACTGCCATTCAGACTGTGTGTCTAGTCATAGGTCCAGTCTGTTGTCTAGTCATCTGTCCAGTCTGTCATTCAACTCATTGTTTCGTTTTTAGTGTTTTTAATGAGTTTTGAATCTATTTGAAGCTTTGTTTATTTGGTTTTTAGATATGCTTTGACTGCAATAATCAAATGATAGTTTTATTGATCATTTATACTTAAAGTTATGTTGTTTTTATTTATTAAAGTTTTATCCTTTCACTTTAAACATGTTTTGAGTTAGGTTATGTTTTGTTTCTTTTTTGTTTTTGTTTCTGATTTCTTTTTTATTGACACTCTTGTATTGTTTTATAATTATGCTTTTGGACTAATTTATCCATTTGCATGTGAACTTAGGATTAATAGGGTTATCTTTCCAGAATAGTTTCCTTTTTCACTGTGTGATTACCAATAAAAACTTGTAGAATAGAATTCAATTTCTTTATTAATTTTTCTACTTGCTTTTCTTATTCAGTTTTCTTTATTAAATTTTATACTTGTTCCTTTTACTTAGTTTTTTTTAGTTTTCCATTCACTTATTAGTTAAGTCTTCCTTGCACCCTAGCCTTTTTAAGTAGTTGTTGATAGTATCCTTTTTAGTTAGGAGTTATTTGTTTATAAATTATTTAGTTGTTGTATTTGCATTTCCAAATATACACTTTCTTTGATTAGTTAGTTTTTGAAGTCACTAAATAGACTCTGTCATAAAAAGTAGTGATTGTATTCTCATTTGTTGAATAAAGTAATATAGCTTGATCTTATTTTAGTTTGATGTTTTGTCTTGGTTCAATTATATTTTCATTCTTAGGAGTTTGACTTGGTTTTTCATTTTGAAAGATTTTTTAATCTTTTGTTTATTAAAGTATTTCTAAAACGCCCTAGGAATCCCTCTACCTTCGCATATATTTTGTAGCAACACTAAGCCTACCAACCCCGGTCGATAATTAAATATTAGGTGCATTTAAGATAGTAGAACACACCCAACAATCCTCGACAACTGAATAGTTCTGGGCGGCTCGGGCCTTAGGATTGTGCCTTGAATGCTTTAAGACTCCCTTAGGAATGCGAGGCGGAGCTTCAGGATTGTCACTAGGTTTGTCACTAGGGAGTCAATACCATAGTCCTTAGCACGCCTAACAACATTTTCGACAGACATGATGTTGATGCAACCATTGCCACTTATGGTGTTTAGAGGGTTTTTACTCCCGCCAGAAGCACTTCCATGGTCCATGGTCCTCGAGTTCATATTTTGGTTTTGTGGTAAAGGATCCATCAGCACAGCTGGGCTCTATGCGATGAAATTCGAGGCATATTCTATACAAGGGAACAAGTGAGTGAGGTGATCATCCCCACAAAGCTTGCAAGGAAACATAACCTATAACACCCCGGTTTTGACCCCGTTTGCATTAATATGTATATGATTAATATATTGTAATTAATCGTGGTGTGGAGCTAAAGGAAAAATCCCCTCCATCGATTTATCGTTTTATGTTTCAATGATTTAAAATCGTTTCCGAAGGTATATTTCGTGCTAGCCAGCAAAATATAATTTTTACATCATGTAAATATGCAATTTAATTAAAAACCCAACCTGCTATGTCTATGTAACAAATAATGAGATGGGGGCATGATTTTCCTAAGGATAAGGAGGGGGAAATATTTAACCTTTGGGCCAATGGGGAAAAGCCAAATGTCAAAGGGAGAACCCATCGAACCCTCAACTACCCATTTTGTCTTTTGTGCCCAATCATTTAATTCTTCCAAAATAGGGTTGAGTTAGTTAATGCATGGGAATGGGGAAGAGTATGGCAGTTAGAAATTCTAATGGAAGAAGTCATCAGATTTTGGAAAATGTTTTTTCTGGCTTATGGGGCAAGTAAATGCCTGGGAATGCATGCCCAAGCCATTACTCACCCATTACTTCCATTTTCCTCACCCATTCTCCTTCATGTTGGCTTCCTTCATGCAACTGAAGTTTCATGTGTGTTATCGTTCAAGTTTTTGCTCATTTTTCCTCATTTTTGCATGCCCAAAAATTTGTTTTGGTATTGTTCAGTACGTGGGCAGGGAAGATTTACGTTTTTACTGCATTTTCATGGATTCTTCCATGGCTGGGAACCATTTTTACCTTGCTGAGTGGCCAAGAAGATAGAAATCCATTTTTGGGTTTCATAATAGTCGTTTTGGGCTCCTGTATTGCCATAGACGCCCTCAGAAATAAAAAAACACTAATTGGGATTTTGCAGAGGTCGATTTTGGCCCTAGGAATTCATTAAACGATTGTTGAGATCATATTTCTCTCCTTGGTGTTTTTGTCCACCTGTAAATCCGTTGGGTTTCCTGTCTGTAATTATTTCGTATTGATTTCGTTTTTGGCCACATTAGGGCCAAAACGTCCTTGGGATTCAGGTTGTTTTCACCCACCATGGCAATTGATTTTGTGGCCGAATTATTTTCCTAAACCCAGAAGTTGTGTATATTGCTGCGTATGCAATTGGTCTTTGGACTGTGTAGGAGTGGAAAGGAGTCTGCTTGAAAAACCTAGTGTTTTGTAGGAGCCCCATAGACAGAGCTAGAGGGTTGGCTTTCTTCTCTACATCCCCTGAATAGCACTGGAAGGGAATTCATGTCCTCAGGGACTATGTAACAGAGAAGAGAATGATTCCTTGTGTTGGGTGTGTGTGGATGACTTAGGAGTCAAGCTAGTTCTAGTGAAGGCATCCTTAGCTCTTTAGTGAGCCCACTAGCTTAGAAGACAGTGCATCCATCTCCTGATAACCTGATAAACCCAAATTTTAGTCTTGGTTATGTGTTGTTGTGTCTCCTTGGCAGTCTGATAAACCCAAAACTAGATTTGGCTTGGCTGAGATTTGACATATCTTTGGCTAGGTGTGAGCCTACTTAGTTTTCCTTTTCCTTGGGGAATCATGCCCAGCTCGGGGGTGGTAGTGATGCTGAGATATCGATGAGCACACTAGACTATGGTTGGGTGGAACATTGCAGCGGCATAGCTGGTTGCGGGGAGCTTCATCCGAAGATAAGTATTCTTGTGTGATTACCCATGCAACTGTATTGTTTATGTGAATTATGATGAACATGCTAAAATGTGTTGAATGGGATGTAGTTGCTTCCACTATATGATAAATAATTATGCATCTCTGCATGTTTTTCTTCAATGCCTTTCAATTTTTATCACTGTATGTTCATGGGGCTAGTTTCCCGGGTAGATAGCAGCATCGGTAGCTTCCTCTTCGTCGGTTGGAGGGTCAGGGACGTTACATAACCTTACATTTAGGTTTCTTGTCCCCCCCCAGCATTACTATTGTTCTTGTCATCATTAGAATTCCCATTCCTATTCGCACCCTTTCGTTTGTTTCTACCTTTCTTCTTATTCCGTCTAGGTTGCTGGTTGCCTTTCTCGTTCGACGATTGCATTAAAAGTACATCCCCCATTTGGGTGGGATGAGACGAAAACATATTTTGTCCCGACCCAGGCTGTTTAATAGACAACTTTTTCATTTGGTTTGTAACCGAGTCTACAGGTTTAGCGCTTGTAGAGCCAACAATGCCATCAACATGTGGCCCAAGTTTGAACTTCGGATCGAAATTGGATCGTTGTGCA
Source organism: Pseudotsuga menziesii (assembly GCA_001517045.1). NCBI lineage: Eukaryota > Viridiplantae > Streptophyta > Pinopsida > Pinales > Pinaceae > Pseudotsuga > Pseudotsuga menziesii. Next base: position 58,041 of record LPNX010903911.1, on the reverse strand, counting down.
TTCAGAATAATCTCATAAAAAAGCCCAGATTGAGCATAAATCAAGTCTAATTGCTGAGCTCAAAAGATAGTCTGTTCCTGATTCTGCACTCCTAATGTGGAAACATCCTTCGCTATATAGGGCAATAACGATTGGAGGAACCACTCCAAGAGAAACTATGGTGGAATGTGAGCCTTAATCAATCGCTTTCATCTATGCCACTCTTGAATGTGATCGGATATGTGGGTGGCTTTATCCTGCCCAAATGTCGGCAAGAGTTCATTACCAGCATTGTAATGCATGGGTAGCTGAAAGTGACTGAGAAAAGTCATGGCTAAGTCATTAAAGGTCCGATATGTGCCCTCAAGCAACTCTATATACCACTTCGCTGCAGAACCCTTGAGGGTGGGTTGAAATAGTCTTAAACAAACAAAATCACGATTCAATGATTTCGAAGAGCACCTTAGGTGGAAAGTCATAATGTTCTCACCAGGGTCCTCACTAGTCTTACCTTCAAATTTTGGTATGTCCGAAGGAATCTTGGTAGGTACAACTGGCCATGTCAGATCATGATACACCGAATCATTAGTCAATCTCGATATGTCAGGTAAATTTAACGTCGCTAGGAAAAGGAGCCTAGGCTATGGAATTTGGTCCCACGCTCCCTCATAATACTGGTTCATATAGGTCTGATTGTTGTAAACACCATGGCCTTATCCAGTGGGATAGTAACCTCCTCCCGTTTGACTAATATAAGGTTGCATGGGAATATTGTAGTTCTTACTACCTTGAGACCGGGGTGCTACAAAGCCATAGTTGTAAGATTGATAAGCGGGTTGATAGCCGGACCCATAAGGTGTATAAGTTGGACCATAAGATGGTACATAAGGTGGTACATACCTTGTTGACCAATAAGGAGGCACACATCCTTGTGACACTATGGTGTGAGCAGACATGGGAACAATATGGTTAGCAGTAGTACTCAGGCCCGAAGGACAATGCAAGTTAGGGGGAGGATGTGTCGTTAGAAATGCATTTGAAGGAACCGGTGTTGAAGACAATGGAATATGGGAAGGGATATATCTTGTTACCCCAATATTCACATGCATAGGGTTAGTTCCATGAATGGGAACACTAGTACTAGGACTAGGTCGCGTGTGGTGAAATGACTATTACCAAACCTATCTGCATGTAAATGAATGGAACTGCCCCCAGGTGCAGCACCAGGGTCAACACCTGATCCGACATTGGGTGCCAGACCGGTATCGGGAAGGTCTGGCATGCCATACCTAAAGCCAGTTCTAGAGGGTGTAGGATGAGTCTCATCGCTCAGAATATGTGACTAATACCGACGGTCTGAGTTTATGTAGTCTAGAAATTGTGATTGTACATCATGTGAGGTCCCAGCCACAAAGTGGTTAGGATATTCCAGAGTCCCATACAACCTCTCAGGTAAAGTCTTCCCCTCAGGGGGTGAAGAAGGGGAACCTTCCGGAACCTCAGACGTATGAATCATGGTGAAATATGTGTGTGAATCAAAGTGAGTATCGGTCCGCCTCGCCTGTCTCATTCTCTCTTGTAAAGGAGGAGGAGATGTAGAAGGCAGAAGACCTACTAAACGACGAGAATGGTGGAGTGTCGCACCCAGATCCACTATGACTGAACAAAAAATAAAAATACTCAAACTAATTACTTGCCCTAAATAAATCTAGCGTACACAGAGCACACTCCTAAGAAAATCTACAACAAAAATACAAGCAAACCTAGGGGAGGACATGTGAGCTCCCAAATGTAGTAGGTATGTATCCCCTAGGAGAGGCTTGAGACTCCCATACACTACAAGTGGAGGTGTGTAACCAATTATAGTGGCCCTTAGCTTCACTGTGTAAAGCGACTGTGCTATCCGACCCCTACCTGGATAGGACACTCATAGAATAACCTCTGCAAGAACCCGCTGCGATACCTAGGTAAGGAAACTAAGGTCACCCTAATATAACCAATGCTCAGGCTAACATTCGTAGGTGGGATTGACTGTATGGGAAGGGTAGCAAAGCCCGAAGTTCGAAATCACTAACCGGTACCTCAAAATCCCTTGATACAAATACGATACTAGAAATATCTTTTGCGCTCACAGAAAGTGGCCAAGGGCTATCCCAACTACAAACGTATACGCTACCTCGTGCTTAAATCCTGTGTAAGAGGAGCCTCCTGAGAAACACTAATTATACCAAGGATTTCACTCTCTCACCTGGATAGACGCCTACTTGTTTTGTTTAGTAGTCTTGGAGAATTAACTCACAATGAACTATTCCAAGACTCTAAATCCTAATCTTGTTGATGTACCTGAACAAAGAAAAATGTGTAATTCATTTTAATTTAAGCATTGATTTTAATGGCTGTGATTATTCAAAGGGAAATGACCATGTAAGCAATGATATTATGACTCAACAGTGAAATAAATGTGGACACCTAACAGACAATGCCAAGTGAAATCTTTGTCTAAATGAAAAAACAAGGTATGCCACTACATGAGATGCATGTTTTTCCTTCAAATGATAATGCAATAATTCCTAAATGAAAACCTGACTATAAATTAAGTAAGCAAACCTAATGCAAGTACCATGCAAGTGAAAAGTATTAGAATTTGAATGAGATTTATATTTTCAAGTAGATATTTCTAATAATGTTTGTAGCAAAATAATGGAGAATGAAGATACAAACTGAACAAAACAAACCACACAGAAAACAAACAAGTATTGCTCAGGAATTTACAGTATCATTAACAATATTAATATCCGGTGCTACAATAGTTTAAATAGGAAAGAATTTAAATGCATGGGGTAGCAATTCGAATCTCCCAAGTGGATATGATTGTATCTAACTAAATCTCTAACTCATGGTCTCTCAATCAATATAGGAGTCCAAAATCAACCCACGGATGTCCAACCAACTCAAACAATCAGTGAAATCTAGTTAAATCAGTGCAAATGAGTGTGGTAGGTGGGAAAAGGCACCTACTCCACATGCATCCATGCATTATCCATGCAAGACATGCACTAGCTAATTGTTTGTGAACTAACTGAAAGTAATTGGGGGATAACTGAGACTAACTAGTACTAACTCCAACTAACTGAAGTAGGTTGGTGCCGGGACTCCTAGTGGCTCCTAAAATGTAGGGATTGGTCTAGGAGGCACCCAAACCAATGCATGCACATGCAGCAAGTGGCAATTAATTAATTAAGGTTCCTAAGTTAGGAAAAATTAATCTAATAGATAGTATGATCAAGGGAGGATTAATAATCCTAACACCCTCCTTGAATCCTAACTTGGACAACTATGGGCCCTAGTAATAAGACCGTAGGTCACCCAATATACAATCTAAGAGACATAATACAAATGAGGTAGGAAAACCTCTTGGGAAAACCCCCTCAAAATAGGAACTGAGAATAAATCCTTAATGCCCAAAAGAGACCCGAGAAAGACAAATCTCTTTTCGGTAAAAGACTTGGTAAAAATATTTGCAATATGATCCCCTGTCGGATAGTAGTGCAGTGTGATGGTTCTGTCATGCACCAGTTCCCGAATGTAGTGCATGTGAACCTCTATGTTCTTTGTCCTCTGCTTCTAAATAGGATCACTGGAGATCTTGACTGTACTCTGGTTGTCACAATAAAGATCTATTGTAGGTGAAGTTTGAATCTCGAACTCTGTCAAGATGCCATGCAACCAAACTGCCTGAATAGCTGCATTCACAGCTCCCCGATACTCTGCTTCTACTGAAGAGAGTGAAAGTGCTGCTTTCTTCTTGTTGGATCAACAAATTGGCCCAGATCCAATCATGAATACAAAACCCAAGGTGTATTTCCTATAATTTCCATCTCCTTCCCAGTCAGAGTCTGTAAATCCCGTGAGATCCAGTTGTGCTCCAGTAGCATAGTGGATCCCATAATCAATAGTACCTTGTACATAGTGCAAGATCCTCTTTGCTGCCTTCTAGTGCATCTCATGTGGCTCCTACATGTATCTGGCAGCATAGGATATGTCTGGTCTCGAATGAGTGAGATACAAAAGGCTTCCAATGAGCTGTCTGTAGAGAGTGTTGTCCACCAAAGGTGTGGAGCCACCTTCTTCAAGCCTGATACCTGATAGAAAAGGACAGGGGGAGCCTTCCAATCCTCCATGTGGAATATCTTAAGCATGTCTGATGAATACCTGGACTGTGAGATCATGATTACTGAAGTATTTGAACCTATTTTGAGACCAATGAACTGTCTTAATAGTCCTAAGTATTAATATGTCACAGTAATCTAGGGACTAAAACACAGTCTCATAATATATTTCAGACAATAAAGTATGAAAATGGTATAATAGTGCTACAAAATGAGTAGCCACTCTGCATAATCAATAAAGAATGAGTAATACAATACAATGATCATGCTGGAAGCATGGATGACAAAGCAATTCGAATTCCCAAGGAGGTCATTTGAATTGAATGAGTGAGTCTAGCTTAACTAAATGTAAGCCATAGTCAACACTAAAGTTAACCACTGATCAAAACCCTATTTGACTCAATTGAGCCTTAACTGAAGTCGGAGTGCAATAAATGACTGAGTCTAACTGAAAGTAGCTCAGTCACATGTCACTGCAAGCCAACCAACAAGTGGTAGCACATTGATGACTCCAATGAACCCCGATGAGGTTAACTGAAGTGTAATTGACCATCAAAAGTGGTTGGAGGCGCCCCTGTTGAATCCAATTCATTAAATAATCAATAAATAATCAATTTAATGAAGGAAGGCACCTTCACTGCTCTATTTAACTGATTGTAACCATCAGTTAGCAATATGGGGCATTAATGACACTCATATCACCCTCGGAGTGCTCCAGTTAGCCTCCCCGAATGTAGGAGAAGGCTAAGTTAGCCTCCTTGATTGAAGGTAGGTGTGGGTGTGCTCATGCTGATGTCATCTAGTGCTCCTCTGATGTCAATTAAGTCAATAAAACTTAGGATAGTGGTTTAACTAGGCCAAATTGACCAAAATGAGTGTGTATGGCGATAAATGTCTCCAACACCCCCCCTTAAGCTATACTCAGGAGGAGTAGAAAATATAAAATGGATAAGAATGCTAGGGCCCTGGAAACTAAGGCCATAGTTCACCCTGTACAATACTGAAAAACAATGCTAAAAAACAAACTAAGTGAGGAAAAGAGAGAAAACCCAGTGGGAAAACCCCCCCCTCAAGCTGAACACTGAAAGTAGTAGGATCACCCTGATGAACTCACCCCCAACAGTGAACAGAGATAAGTGAACTTCTTTTCTAAAAAGCTCTTGGTGAAGATGTCTGCAATTTGCTCATCAGTTGGGCAGTATTGCAGAATGATGGTCCTGTCATGCACTAGCTCCCTGATATAGTGCATGTGTATCTCTACATGCTTGGTCCTCTGCCTGGTAACTGGATCTGTGGATATCTTAATATCACTTTGATTGTCACAAAAGAGGACAGTGGACAAAGTACTACCAAGATAAAAATATGAAAGAATGCCTTGCAACCAGACTGCTTGGATGCAAGCATTCACAGCTCCTCGATACTCGACATCTGCTGAAGATAATGCTATGGCAGCTTGATTTTTGCTAGACCAGCAAATGGGCCCACCACCAAACATGAAGACATATCCAGAAGTATACTTCCAATCAATAGAATCACCCGCCCAATCGGAATATTTGTATCCAACCAGCTCTAGCTCGGAGTCTGCAGCATAGTGAATGTCGTAGGTCCTGGTTCCTTGAATATACTGGAGGATCCTCTTGGCTGCCTTCCAATGAAGATCATGGGGATGCTGCATGTATCTTGATACAACATTCATGGCATAATAGATATCAGGATGAGAATGTGTCAAGTACAACAAGCTACCAATCAACTGTCGATAAATAGTGCAGTTCATGGGAGGTGTGCTTTTTCCTTCTTCAAGGCTGATCCCTGAAAGGAAAGGGAATGGTGTTGAAATATTGTAACTTCGAAGAATATTATATATGTATCTTTTGTGGTCCCCGGTGGTACTACCGAGAGAACCACTTGTATTATCTTTGTACCCCGAAGCTTCTAATCGGAAGAACTAATAAGAGTCATGAGGTAGTCCCCTCTAATTGTAAAGGTGGGTCATTAGCACCCCAGTGTGGTTACTTGAGCCTACATGTGTAACTTGAGCCTACATGATTAACTCGAGCCTACATGTCAGATGAGTTAATTAAAGTGAACAGATGAATATAAATAGAGGTGTGGTGCTCCTCATTTGGAACACACATTCTCACTTGTGTAGCGCATTAGTGGAGAAGAGAAGTAGCTGGAGAAGGAGGAGGATCAGGCTTTGATCTACTTGCTGGTTTTATCTTTTATCCTTTTGGGGCATCTATATTGAGGAATATTTTGTTGGGTTTTTCCCTTTAGGGTTTTCCCAGGATAAATCTTTGTGTTCATTTTGTATGGTTGTGCTTGCCTATCTTTCAGTGATCCTATTTCTATGCTTTTGTTATGAAAATGTAATGAAATACTAATGTCTTAGATAAGCATATGAAAAATTTAACATGGTATCAGAGCCACCATGAAAGAAGGCATTTTGCAGCTATAGAATCTAGGGCTTCTTACTTTTTGGTTCTCTCTCCACAATCGATCAACAAAAGAAGGCTAGGATGACTCTCCATTGAAGGGCGCATCTTTCTGTCGAAGCGGAATTTGATTCCGAGCATTTTCAGTTTTCGGTGCGGGAAATTAGGGCTTCTTGCAGAAGAAGAATTTTTGAGTGAGCCCAGCATAGGATTTCTCTCCTCATCAAAATCGAAGTTTAGAGACCTGGATCAAGGTTTTTGGTTGGGTGAAACTCCAGGAAAGTCAAACCCTAGTTTGACCCCAAGCTAGAAAAACCCTAAATACTAAAACTGCTAAGTTTTGGTACATTCGCTATATCCTGAGATTGGCGAAGGTTCAGGAGATGAAAATTGAGAGACTGAAGATAAAATCCTTATGTACAATGTGTCCAAAATTCAGCCTCAGATTCGTTATATTCTGGGATATATGATCCCTCCAAGTTAAGGTTCCAGTCTCTTCCAGAATTCATCCCTAAACAGAACACCTGGGGAGAATTGCAATATCTTGGTCTACAGAGGTCCAAATGGAATTCCTGAAGATGTTCCAGAAAGGGCACGAACTGTACTTCTCGTGGTCTGAACTGCAGACTTAGAATATGAAACATTGACATGTGGAAATCCGTACAACTTTGCTGTTCGGAACAGTCATGTAACAAGGCACCTTGGAAAAATGATCATAAATCCCAATTGGTGAAACCAATTATGATGAAACCTATGGTGTTGGATCAGGGACATGTGAGGTTACCTCAGTGTGAAATTTCAGACACAGAGGAGCAGTAATTTCGGAGATATCACAGAAATAGTGACAGGCATTTCTATAGAAGAAATTGGAAAACTAGGGCTTCCTGTTCCGAGAGCTTCCCTCCACTGTTTTCAGAAAAGGAGTACCGTGGACAGCTCCATTTGAAGAGATCTATATTTATATCCAATCAGATTTGAAATATTCCAAGTTTTGAAAATTAGGGTTTTTGTGGCAAACCCTAGATTAGCCAGCTCTGGAACTAGGACGGACACCTCAAATCGGTAAGATCTAATCCTTTGTTATTTGCATTTGAGGTTCTCATTTCAAAGTGATATATCGCATTAGCTTGATGATAAGCTTGGTGAAGTTGACAACTTCCAAGCATGGAAGCATTTGATCTCTCTGAAGAAAATGAATTGGACACCTTCATGAGTAGAGAGGTTCCAGGTCCAGAAGGAGATGAGGCTCAAAGCCTTACACAAGAAGAACTTGATCAAGGCCAAGAAGATCATTGTTGATTCAATCACGGATCAACTTGTACCACAAGTGTCTTCCCTAAAGACACCGAAGATGTTTGATTCCTTAATCAAGATATTTGAAGATAAGAACATTAATCAGAAGATGGATTTGAGAAAACAGTTGAAGAATGTGAAGATCCAGAATGCAGAACATCTTGAAGCGGTAGAAGAAGAATTGGAGAATGCAGAAGTGGTGATAGCCACCTTGAATGGTCTCCCAGGATCATAGAATTCATTCATTCAAGGAATGTGTGCCAGAAGGCAGTAATTACTTTCAACAGACTCTGGGAAGAAGAAGAATCTCAACTCATAAGAAGAGAAGAAGAAGGTGGGAGCAATTGAAGATCAAGCTCTCACCATTCAAAGAAGATCCCTCAAGCAATGAGTAATGTGAAGAACTCAATTCTTGAAGAACCTCTTATCCATCTTATCATTTGGATAAGAAATGATGATGTCATGAATGAAGAAGATGATGAAGTAGAAGGATCAAGAAGGAGTCTACCTACGAAACGAATAAAAGATAAGTATTCAATTGTCTTTGCATGATATTGTTTTGTTATGCATTTGATTATATTTAGTTGATATATTATGCATGATAGATTGTTTGCGCTAATGATTGTATACTATTAATATGCTTGTGATGGGTAAGTAGCTCATGGTGCCATACAACTCTCCATTGCTACTTATCAAACCTCTTTGCTGACATATTGGATTAGTGCACAATCTCAATGATGTCATGGAAAGGTCTTGTACAACCTCCTACAAGAAAAGAAGGATGAGATTTGTTCCGAAGAACAAGTGATGACAATTCAAGATTCACTCCAATGAACATGAATCTGAAGCTCCCAGGGTCAGAGACACCATGACGGAAGAAAGAGCTTCAGAGAGTGGTAGATCCACCTCGAAGGATGAATACCACCATGGGTATGAGAGATAACTCAAGATGAAGAAAAGAATGCTATGAAAGAAGCTATGATCAAAGAATAATAGTTGATCATGGGGAATGATGTATACGATATGATTTCGAGACATAAAGGGAAGTACGTAGTATCTTCCATATGGATCTACGAGAACAAGTGTACAAAGAAAAGTTCGTGAGTTGCCTTTGAAAGAATAGACTATGACATGACATACTCTATCGACAAGTATATGTCAAGCATAGAACCACCTATACAGAATGAAGAGGGAAGATAATACTCCACTTCAGGGGGAGTGACTACAGAAGATATCTGAGTTCAACATGGTACGGCATGATGGACAACTTCTTGATGGATCGAGACTTTACCAAGAGTAAAGTGGGTTCCAACCTTCAATATTGAATGCAGAAGACTAGGATATGTTGATGACCTGACAAGATGAACTCATGAAAGATGTTATGATGAAAGAATACTAGAATGATGTTTGGGATATAATACTCAAACCAGAAAGCAAGAATGTGGTATCTTCCAAATGGATCAGTAAGATAAAATATGCTACTGATAGAAGTAAGGAAAGACTTGTGGCTTCTCTCAGAAAGAGGGAATTAATTCTGAAGAGACACTTACTCCAAGAAGCAAGGTATACTTTCTTCAGAACTATCATGGTAGTTTCTTCCATGATGAAGTAAAGACAAGCCTTCCTTAATGGTATGATTGAGGAAGAATTTTACATCGAATAGTCACAAGGATTTGAAGTTGAAGACAGATGGACTCACGTATGCAAGTTGAAGAAGGCCCTCTATGGCCTGAAGCAAGCTCCCAGAGCTTGGTATGGAAGAATAGATAGTTTCCTGACGAGCATGGGATTTTCCAAGAGTAAAGTCGATCTTAACCTCTATCTCAAGGTTGTAGAAGATAAACCTGTCATCCTGTTATTATATGTGGATGACCTATTTCTGACAGGGAATGAGAAACAAATTGTAGAATGCAAGAAGAAGTCCGCTGAAGAATTTAGACCTTGGTCTATTACTTTATTTCCTAGGTCTAAAAATATGAAGGAATATTTCTCAATTAGGGAAAGTATGCAGTGCAAAGTTTGAAAAGATTTGATATGTTGGAATGCAAAGTCATGGCCACACCCATGGACTCCAACCTGAAGCTGTTAGCTGATGACTCATCAGAGTTAGTGGATGTGACTCATTACAGACAGATCATTGGGTCATTAATGTACTTAACAAATTCCAAACTAAACATTTGTTTTGCTGTGAACACCTTAAGTCAATATCTTGTTCAACCAAGACGGGTTCACCTAGTAACCGCAAAACATGTGATGAGATATCTGAAAGGGACTATAGACTTTGGTATATACTATGATGGTAGCCATGAGTATAGATTGTATGGCTACACAGATGCAGATTCGACTGGAAGTATCTCAGACAGGAAAAGCACATTAGGTAGATGCTTTTGTTTGGGGTCTGCTATGAGTTCATGGTTTAGCATGAAACAATCCAGTGTTTCTCGTAGCATGGATGACGCAAAATACATAGCAGATTGCTTTGCTAAGTTGTGAAGTCATATGGCTTCGGAAGCTGATATCAGGTCTCTTTGACCTGAAGATGGATACTACAATGATTCTATGTGATAACCAGATTTGTGATGACAGAGAACCCTGTGTTCCGATTGTAACACATAAAAATTCGGTATTTCTACATACGAGATAAGATGTAGATGATTATGTTTCAGTATTCCCATACTAAAGATATAGATGATGTTTCGGTATTTACATACTGTAGATGCAGATGATGATGATTCTGTATTTCTATACTTAATATAGAGATGATGATGCTTTCAGTATTTCTATACTGAAGATATAGATGATGATGCTTTTAGTATTCACATACTGGAGATACATATGGTGATAGTTCAATATTCACATACTGAAGACGTAGATGATGATGGTTTGAATGATGATGTACTGATGAAGACTCTGTCTCGGGTAAAGTTCGAACACTTTCGAGACAAGCTTGGTGTTGTTCGAAAAGACCTTCCTCGAAAGGGGGAGTAGTGATGTTGCAGTGGGATTGTATCATCCCTGGGCACTTGTCCTAAAGTGATCCGAAGACCTCGGTCCTCGAGAATGAAGAGGGATTGTATCATCCCGGGACATCTGTCCAAAAGTGATCCGGGGACCTCGGTCCTCGAGAATGAAGAGGGATTGTATCATCTTGGGACATTTGTCCAAAATAGATCCGGTGACTTTGGTCTTCGTGAATGTGGTGGGATTGCATCATCCATGAACTTCGGTTCAAAATGTATCCGGAGGTCTCGGCCCCCGTGAATGTGGTGGGATTGCATCATCCATGAAATTCGGTTCAAAATGTATTTGGAGGTCTCGGCCCCCGTGAATGTGGTAGGATTGCATCATCCCTGAACTTCGGTTCAAAATGTATCCAGAGGTCTCGGCCCCCGTGAAAGTGGTGGATTGCATCATCCCTGAACCTCGGTTCAAAATGTATTTGGAGGTCTCGGCCCCCGTGAATGTGGTAGGATTGCATCATCCCTGAACTTCGGTTCAAAATGTATCCGGAGGTCTTGGCCCCCGTGAAAGTGGTGGATTGCATCATCCCTGAACCTCGGTTCAAAATATATCCGGAGGTCTCGACCCCTGTGAAAGTGGTGGATTGCATCATCCCTGGACCTTGGTTCAAAATGTATCTGGAGATCTAGGTCCCCGTGAATGTGGTAGAATTGTATCATCCTTGAACTTCGGTTCAGAACGGATCCGGTGAATTCGGTACTCGAGAACGTGTGTTGATCCCGTAATTCCTAGAGGAAGGATTGTTTGAGTTCCACATTTGTGTTGATCCCATAATTCCGAAAGGAAGGATCATTGAATTGATCTCGTAATTCCAATAGGAAGGATTGTCTGAGTTCCACAGATGTGTTGATCCCGTAATTCCAATAGGAAGGATTGTCTGAGTTCCACAGATGTGTTGATCCCGTAATTCCAATAGGAAGGATTGTCTGAGTTCCACATCTGTGTTGATCCCATAATTCCGAAAGGAAGGATCGTTAATAACTCCGTAAAGACCTAAATCCCGTAATTCCGAAAGGAAGGATCATTGAATTGATCCCGTAATTCCAATAGGAAGGATTGTCTGAGTTCCACAGATGTGTTGATTCCGTAATTGCAATAGGAAGGATTGTCTGAGTTCCACATCTGTGTTGATCCCGTAATTCCGAAAGGAAGGATCGTTAGTAACTCTGTAAAGACCTAAATCCCGTAATTCCGAAAGGAAGGATCATTGAATTGATCCCGTAATTCCAATAGGAAGGATTGTCTGAGTTCCACAGATGTGTTGATCCCGTAATTCCAATAGGATGGATTGTCTGAGTTCCACAAATGTGTTGATCCCGTAATTCCGAAAGGAAGGATCGTTAGTAACTCTGTAAAGACCTAAATCCCGTAATTCGGAAAGGAAGGATCATTAGTAACTCCGTAAAGACCTAAATCCTGTAATTCCGAAAGGAAGGATCATGTTGATGTTGATGTTTTGATGATGTTGATGTTTTCATGATGATGATGTTTTTATGATGATGATGATGTACTGATCGAAAGATCAGAGTGTGATGATGATGATGTACTGATCAGAGTATGACGATGATGATGTATTGATCGAAAGATCAGAGTATGATGATGATAACGTACTGATCAAATGATCAGTATGTGATGATAACGACGTACTGATCAAAAGATCAGAATATCATGATGATGATGCTGTTCGAGAATTGAAGTATGATTATGGTGCTGATCATGATGTTACCGATCAGGTTGCTGATCGAAAGAACAAAATATGAAGAAGTTGTTGCTGATCGAAAGATCAAAGTGCTGAAGATGGTGCTGATCGAAATGTTTAAGATGTTGTTGCTGATCGAAAGATCAAAGTGCTGAAGATGTTGCTGAAGATATTGTTGCTGATCAAAAGGTCAAAACACTGAAGATGTTGCTGATCGAAAGGTCAAAGTGCTGAAGATGTTGCTGCTGATTGAAAGGTCTAAGTGCTGAAGATGTTGCTGTTCGAAAGGTCAAAGTGCTGAAGATGTTGCTGAAGGTGTTGCTGATCAAAAGGTCAAAGTGTTGAAGATGTTGCTGATCAAAAGGTCAAAAGATGCTGATGCTGATCAAAGAGTTGTTGTCATTGAAAATTGTA
>LPNX010903911.1:0-44761 GCA_001517045.1 Pseudotsuga menziesii | reverse complement strand
TGCTTGTCTATCTTTCAGTGATCCTGTTTATATGCTTTTGTTATGAAAATGTAATGAAATACTGATGTCTTAGCTAAGCATATGAAAAATTTAACAAATGGTGCAGGCTTACATTCAACCATGTTAAACTTGACTAACAGGTTTGATATGTATTTGGACTGAGTGACCATTATCCCATTAGAATTTTGCTCAATTTCAATCCCCAAAAATTGTTTTAAGAGCCCCAAATCGCTCATTTCAAATGCGTTGTGGAGAGCAGTTTTGATGACTGAAATAGAAGCAATTGTGCTACCTGTGATCAGTAAGTTATCAACATATAAAACAATAATAATCAAATGACCATCAAACTTCTGTATATACACATTTGTATCTGATCTACACCTTTGGAAGTTTTGCAATAGGAGGAAATCATCCATCTTGGAATACCACTCTCTTGGGGCCTGTTTTAACCCGTATAGTGACTTCTTTAGCTTGAAAACCAAAGATGGATAAGAGATTCCATCCCTCAAGTTGCTTCATGTATATATCCTCATGAATATCTCCATGCAGAAAGGCTGACTTAACATCCATATGATGCACTTCCCAGTGCTTAGATGCTGAAATTGCCAAAACTAGGCAGATGGAGTCCATTTTTGCAACCGGTGCAAAAGTATCATGGTAGTCCACACCTTGGACCTGGGAGAAACTTTTTCCCACCAGCCTTGCCTTATATTTGTAAGTGCTTCCATCTGCAGCAACCTTAGTCTGAAACACCCACTTGCATTGAACCAATTTCCTTCCCAGAGGAAGAGAAACTAGCTCCCAAGTAGTGTTTTTCTGAAGAGAATTCATCTCTTCATCCATGCCAACTTGCCATCTCGGATCCTTCCGAGCATGGTATTAGGACTTTGGGTCTAAACTAATCATCAAATAACAAGTTTCGGACAACAAATTATCAGGACAAGAGAGTGCAATACCTGCTCTTTGGAAATCAGACCGGGTTCTCCTTGGATCATCTGGATTTCCAATGTTATCTCCTGCGGAGGAGAGTGTCTGTCGGGCCTATGTTGGGAGATGATTTTGTACTTCAGGTTCTGATTCAACATCTGATGTTTGCTATACACTGATATCAGAAATTAGAGGATCCAAATCAGAGTCATCACCCCCAATTTCATCATCCAAATATTCAGTAGAATAGGAAGGAAATTCATCAGTTTTCTCCTTCACTAGTTCCACCTCCTGAAGAGGCTCATCGAACTTGACACTCCTTTTGATGATGATCTGTTTTGTTTTGATATCCAGTAGCTTGAAACCTTTTGATTCATCAGTATACCCAATAAACATACATTCTATGCTTTGCGGTTGCAAAGCCCTCCTTTTATCAAGTGGAATTCGGGCCCATGAAGTGGACCCAAACACCCGCAGGTTCGACACATTCATCTTGTGTCCGCATTATGCTTTGAAAGGGGTATTCCCTTTCACACATGAGTGTGGCACTCTGTTATGAATGTATGCTACATCATGCATGGCTTCAGCCCACAAATTCACAACCAACTTCTTTGATTCCAACATACAGGTGGTCATCTCCTTGAGAGACCGATTCTTCCTTTCCGCTACTCCGTTCTGCTGGGGAGTGTAGGGAATTGAATGTTGGACCTGAATACCACTTTGGGAACATATGTGCAGCAACTCATTACTGACATACTGCCCGCCATTATCAGATCTCAAGATATTGATCTTAAGCCCAGATGCATTCTCGCTGCCATGTACTTCAGGTTCTGATTCAGCATCTGATGGTTGCTGTACACTGATATCATAAATCAGAGGATCCAAATCAGGGTCATCACCCCCAATTTCATCATCCAAATATTCAGTAGAATAGGAAGGAAATTCATCAGTTTTCTCCTTCACTAGTTCCACCTCATGAAGAGGCTCATCGAACTTGACACTCCTTTCGATGATGATCTGTTTTGTTTTGATATCCAGCAGCTTGAAACCTTTTGATTCATCGGTATACCCAATAAACAGACATTATATGCTTTGCGGTTGCAAATCCCTCCTTTTATCAAGTGGAATTCGGGCCCATGCAGTGGACCCGAACACCCGCAGGTTCGACACATTCAACTTGTGTCCGCAGTATGCTTTGAAAGGGGTATTCCCTTTCATGGATGAGTGTGGTACTCTGTTCTGAATGTATGCTGCAGCATGCATGGCTTCAGCCCACAAATTTGCAGCCAACTTCTTTGATTCCAACATATAGGTGGTCATCTCCGTGAGAGACCGATTCTTCCTTTCCGCTACACCGTTCTGCTAGGGAGTGTAAGGAATTGAATGTTGGACTTGAATACCACTTTGGGAACATATGTGCAGCAACTCATTACTGACATACCCCCCACCATTATTAGATCTCAAGATATTGATCTTAAGCCCAGATGCATTCTCGATCAAGGCCTTCAGTTCAGTGAATTTTTCAAATACTTCAGGCTTCTTTTTGAGAAATAAGACCCATGTGTACCTGGAAAAATCATCAATAAAATTCATAAGATACCTTGATCCATTCATGGATGTGATAGGCATGGGACCGATGATATCCGAATGTATCAACCCCAAGATGCATGTAGCTTGGTTTTCCTTCCCTTGATCGAACTTGTGCTCAGGGTGCTTTCCTACAACACAACCCTTGCAAATTCTAGTGGTTTCCTTGATGACCGAGAGGCCTTCAAACATGGAGTTTTTCTGTAATTGCTGCAAGTATTTGAAATTGAGATGGCCAAATCTCTCATGCCACAGTATACTAACTTCATTTCCACGAGTTAGCAGTGTGGTGGGCTTTGCATCCGCCACAAAGTGGGAAAACTCATAGGCTTTTGCATGATGGTTTGCAAGGCCTTTTGCAACAAGTTTCCCGGATGCAAGTTCCGTTATCTCAACATCATTCGGGCTAAAGGATACTCTCTTAGGCACTCCTATATGTGTCATCTGATAGACACTAAGGAGATTTGATGCTAGAGATGGTACATACAAAACATTTGAAAAATAGCCATTCTCAAGATCAACCGTACCTTGTCCTTCTGAAATGATGGTGCAGTCATCTCCCATGTGGATGGGGATGAATTTGTCGGTCTCCAAATATGAGAAGGAGTCTCTTTCAGCCATCATGTGGTTCGAAGCTCAGAATCTATCAAGAGTGCTTTGGACTTTGAAGTGCTTTCCATGAGGGCATGACCTCTTTCATGTTGTGGTTCCCGATCTTGGAAATTTCTCCTCCTAAAGCTTTCCGGAAGATTGATGTGATTTCTCTCAAGGAGAGAGGTAGCTTCATCAAGTTTCTTCTTCATGCATGCATGTTCAGGGTGGAAGCCCTTCTCGCAGTATGAAAAATTGACTTTTTCCTTTCCATGATGCCCTTTTCCTTTGTTCTTCTTTGAGCCGGAAGACTCATCATGCTGCTGGTTTTCAACATTAGGCTTATGAGCTTCGAATTTAGTTTTTGGGTTCTTCTGCTACTTTCCTTTACCCTTTAAATATTTGGGCCCTAAGACATGGAGGGCTTGATCACGGGAGGATCTGATGATCCCCATCTGGACAAGCTTATCATGTTGATTTGTTAGGGACTCAATGAAGGCATTGAGTGTAGGCATCTTCCATCCAGGGGTTGTGAGCTTCCCCGCACAGAATGTAGAGACAAAAACTAAATAATCAGCTCCAAGTTTGGAGAGTATGGTGAGGATGAGCTGATCATCCTCCTTCTCCACTTTGCATTGCTTCAACAGTAAGACAATGTGCTTGAAATTTGTGAAAAAGTCATTCAAGGTCTTGAAATTGGAAGGCTGGAGAGACATCAACTCATTCTCAAGTTGGTATACTCTCAAATCATTATGCTTTCCATACAGGGTTTGCAATTTGTCCCAGATTTCCTTTGGAGTCTTTAATCCCAAAAGATGAAAAAGAAGATCTCGAGAAACAAAGAGGCACAAGAATCTGAATGCTTCATCCTTCTTGTTCAAGAATCTAGCTTTGTCTGTCACAAAAGCAGGCTCTTCTTCATTGTCCATAGTGACCCTATAGAGTCCTTTGGCATGTAGCTGGATCTCCATGCCTCCTTTCCATGAGTGGAAATGGAACGGAGTCAAGATTTCTACGGAAGAAGCCATTTGAATCTGCTGGAGCGAATGCTTTCACCTGTTAAAAACCTGAAAATCACAACAAAAAAGGAACTGTAAGGCCGGACAGCCTGCACATTTTAGGCTTTCATCACACTGAGCACAGTCAATCAAGCAAGCTTGATCAACAATTTCCTTACTTAGGGTATTAAGTGGTAAGCCTTGGCTTCTGGTGCAGTGCTGGATTTTTGAGCTATTGCTCAATTTTCATGCAAGATCTATCAAAAACCTTGTTTTTGAGAGATCTGATCTTCATCCTGCCGTGAGCTCTGATACCATATTAATTTGTCACAGTAATCTAGGGACTAAAACACAGTCTCATAAGAGATTTCAGACAATAAGGCATGAAACTGGTATAATAGTGCTACAAAATGAGTAGCCGCTTTATATAATCAATAAAGAATCAGTAATACAATACAATGATTATGCTAGAAGCATGAATGAAAAAGCAATTCAAATTCCCAAGGAGGTCATTCGAATTGAAAGAGTGAGTCTAGCTTAATTGAATGTAAGCCACAATCAACACTCAAGTTAACCACTGATTAAAACCCTAATTGACTCAACTGAGCCCTAACTGAAGTCGAAGTGCAATAAATGACTGATTCTAACTGAAAGTAGCTCAGACACATGTCACTGCAAGCCAACCAACAAGTGGTAGCGCATCAATGAATCCAATGAACCCCGATGAGGTTAAATGAAGTGTAACTGACCATCAGAAGTGGTTGGAGGCGCCCCTGTTGACTCCAGTTCATTAAATAATCAATAAATAATCAATTTAATGAAGGAAGGTGCCTTCACTACTCTGTTTAACTGATTGTAACCATCAGTTAGCAATATGGGGCATTAATAACACTCAGATCACCCCTGGAGTGCTCTAGTTAGCCTCCCTGAATGTAGGAGAAGGCTAAGTTAGCCTCCTTGACTGAAGGTAGGCGTGGGTGTGCTCATGATGATGTCATCTAGTGCTCCTCTGATGTCAATTAAGTCAATAAAACTTAGGATAGTGGTTTAACTAGGCCAAATTGACCAAAATGAGTGTGTATGGTGGCAAATGTCTCCAACAGTAAGTTAGTCATAGCGAATGCTTTATTAAGAGCAGACCTGATGCTGCTCAATCCAGCAGCAGAGATGTTGGTAATGAGCGAGTCATCCACATACAATACAACTAGAAGACATACCCCCTCATTCTTCTTCATGTAGACATTGCAATCATATTTGCACCTTTCAAACTTCTGAGAGATGAGGAAGGCATCCATCTTGGAGTACCATGCCCTTGGGGCTTGTTTGAGTCCATACAATGATTTCCTCAGTATGCAGACTAAGGAAGGATTATCAATAAACCCCTTCAGTTGTTTCATATATATCCCTTCCTCCAAATCACCATGGAGGAAGGCACTCTTCACATCCATGTGATGTACTTCCCATCTATTGGAAGTAGCAATGGTCAATACCAGTCTGATGGAGTCCATTCTAGCTACTGGAGCAAATGTCTCATTGTAGTCCAAGCCTTGGACCTGAGAGTACCCTTTTTCCACCAATCGACCCTTGTACTTGGTTGTGGTCCCATAAACAACTATTTTGGTTTTGTAAATCCATTTGCACTGTACCATATTCCTTCCTGGAGGTAAGGAGACAAGTTCCCAGGTCTGGTTGTCATGTAGTGAATCAAACTCCTCATCCATGACTGCTTGCCATCTAGGGTCATGGAAAGCCTCCTTGGGATCTGACCAAAGCATCATAAAACACCTCTTAGGAAGAAGAGGATCTGTGTGAGACAATGCAACACTCTCCTTCTAATATTGGGACTTCGTTCTTCTTTTGTCAAAAGGATCCCCAACACCATCTCTAGCTGTTTCTATGAGATGCTTAGCCCATTTAGGATGCTGGAATGAGGTAGATGTTGGATCTCGATCTAGATTCCTTTGAGGTGTAAGCTCAATGTTTTGATCATACTGGGATGACTCCTCTTCTGAATATGAATCTGAAATGTCAGGATTTGAAACTGAAACTGTAATAGGAAGTGAAGGAATGTTTATACCTTCATCAGCTTCAAATGAAAGTTGTGGTGATGCTGGAACTCTGTATGGCATGAAGTGAGAGAAAATATATGCCTTGGAGGCATGGTCATCAATTCCTTTTGCTACAACCTGCCCAGTTGATATTTTTGTGATCTCTAGCGAGTCAACACCAAAAATCACTTGGTTTGGTGAGCTGGCATAAGTCATCTGATAAAAGACAACAAATTAGATGCAAGGGAGGGAACATATAGGACATCTCTGAACACACCATGATTCTCTCTAATGGTGCCTCTTCCTACTGCTGGAATTTGGGAATCATATCCCATGTGGATAGTGGGCCCTTCTTTGAAATTGAGAGATGAGAAGAGATCCTTAGAGTCCACCATGTGATTGGAGGCTCCAGAATCAATCAAATATGCTGTAGATCGAGGTAGTCCTGCTTTCAAAGCATGACATCTTTCATTTCCATTATCTAAATTCTTTTCTTTTTGTGGGGAAGCAATGTTATGCTGCTTGAGAAGAGAATTCATCTCATCAAGTTGCTTCCTCATACAATGATATTCAAGATGGCACCGTTTTGCATAGTAGGGACATAGTTTCTTCTCAAATTTCTTCTTCTTAGTTCCGGAAGCCCCTTTGAAAGTTTGCCAATTTTGTTTAGGCTGCGAATCAACTTCCTTTGACTCCTTCTTTGATTTCCCCTTTGCTTGCGCTTTGGAAGAGTCAGAAACTAGGAGAGCTTGATCTTTGGAGATCTTGATGACTCCCATTCTCATCAACTTGTCTTGCTCCTTGATTAAGGACTCAGAAAAAGAATCTAGGGAAGGAACCTTCCAATCAGGAAAGCTTTCCCTCTTGGAATGAAATATGGAAACAAATACAAAATAATCAGGGCCTAGTTTGTTGAGTATGGAAAGGACATTCTGCTCATCCTCCCGCTCTATCCCGCACTGTCTGCACTGGAGTACTAGAGACTTGAATTTAGTAAAGAATTGCTCAATAGTCTCGAAACTACTGAGATGTAAAGATACTGACTCATTCTCTAGAATGTGTCCCCGAAGCACATCTTGTTTGTTAAACAAGCTATCAAGCTTCTCCCAGGATTTTCTTGGAGTCCTCAAGCCTTCTAGGTGGAAGAGTAGATCTATGGAAATATAAGTACATAAGTACCTGAATGCTTCATCACAACGGTTCAAAAACTTGTTCCTCTCTACTGGCTGATGAGGCTCACACTCCAACCAACTCAAACAATCAGTGACAAATAGTTAACTAAGTGCAACTGAGTGTGGTAGGTGGGAAAAGGCACCTACTCCACATGCATCCATGCATTATCCATGCAAGAGATGTGTTAGCTAACTGTTTGTGAACTAACTAAAAGTAACCGGGGGCTAACTGAGACTAACTAGTACTAACTCCAACTAACTGAAGTAGGTTGGT
The DNA here is from genome assembly GCA_001517045.1 of Pseudotsuga menziesii. NCBI lineage: Eukaryota > Viridiplantae > Streptophyta > Pinopsida > Pinales > Pinaceae > Pseudotsuga > Pseudotsuga menziesii. The sequence continues at coordinate 37,164 of LPNX010903911.1, read as the reverse complement.
GTTGGGACTCCCACTGGCTCCTAAAATGTATGGATTGGTCTAGGAGGCGCCCAAACTGATGCATGCACATACAATAAGTGGTAGTTAACCTCTAGCAGTGTTCTCCACACTCCAGTGACTGGTACATGTGGCCCCATTAGGGCAAGTGGACCCAATTGTACTAGTGGACCCAACTAATTAATTAAGGTTCCTAAGTTGGGAAAAATTAATCTAATAGACAATATCATCATGGGAGGATTAATAATTGTGACAAAGATGCAAGAATGCATAAATATGCAAAATATCAAATATTTTTGTATTTTTTGAAATAAATGAGATGTAAAAGCAACAAAAGACTCTACAACTCTCAGACCCTGCAACCACTCACAGACATCAACTAAGCAAGGCACTAAGCTAAAAGAGACCTAATGCACTAATCCCAAAACAAAAAAAGGAAAAAGATGGCAAGAACAACATCTAATGAAAAACAAATAAAAAAGGGTCTCTGTTTAGAAATAGAGGTAGTATACAAACACCAACAACATACAAGAAGACTCAACAACATTCAAAACTCACCCAACAACTTCCAATCATCCAAATAAATTTCAAAACAAAGGCATACACGACTGTTCGCAAAAAACATGCGTACATATGCGAGAATTCAGAAGAAAATCGCGTGTATACACAACTGTGAAGAGAAAACTCACGTGCAGGAATAAAAATTACTTCAACCAGACACCAAAGGGTAAACCTGCTTCTAGACCGGACACAGAAACTCAGAGAACAGAGAGCAATTCAAGGACATTATGCACCCAATCTCCAAATAAAACACAAGGAACCTCCCTAGCGGAGTCGCCAATTTTGTTATGGAGAGAAACTTCCTATGGATTGGGGGTACCACAACAGACTGAATGACAACAAAAACCAATATTTTCCAATATGCAAGAGCAATAAAGAAATCTAACACTAAGGTATATGAGTCATACCTTATTCCGGACGGTTGAAGTAGGCCCCTGTTGAGCTTTTCCAATTACACTTGTATTCCCAATTCGCTCTCAACAACAACAAACAAGACAAGCATGCTATATATTCAAGTGTTAGACCTATTCTAGAATATATAATCAATCATGTATAGGAAAATAAATACATCCATGGATTCAATATTCATATTTATGCACATGTATTGGAAGGGAAATGGATATTTCTATTAATAAAAACATAGATACAATAGCGACAACCTCTGTCGGTACTTCTTCAAACCTGAGAAATCGAGTCCTCAACCTGGGCCTCCACCACTTCAATCCTGCATCTCTCAATGGCAAGCTCACAAAGCAAAGGAAAGCTTGGGAAGAGCAACACTATGTGCTCTAAAGGGATACAGACTCAAGCATAACACATGATGCAACAATGGACTATAGTGTCATTGCTCTCAATTCTCTCCTCCTTCAATGTATCCAAGAGGCTCAATATATAGCACTCCAAAGAGGAAATGGAGGGTCCATTCTGAGCCTTCTCAAGGCATATGGAAGGCCAAGAGTCAAGATATTCAGACCACTATGAGGAAAACTCCAAAAATATTTGGCTTTATGCACATTTCCCAATGGGTGCGGGTTTTGGCTTAAAATCAACCTATACACGCGAGTATAACTTTAAAAGTTGCGTATAGGAATAAATAAGTGATTTTTGGTGAATATCTTGGAACATCAAAGTATAATATGGGAAAAGGGGGTCCAATGAGTCTAAAGAGGGACAATGAAGGCTATAAATATGTGATCAACCAAGTGTTGTAAAATTAGCTATAAGATTTTCTCTAACCTCCAATATCTTCTTTGGAACCAACACCAAGTTCTATTCATAATCTAAGGGAGGTAACTCTTTTTAAACTTGCACTTGCTGCCCTATTACCTTCTTCAAAAAAGACACATGAAATACATTGTGAATCTTACCTCTGGAAGGAAATTCTAGCTCATATGCCACCTTACCAACCTTCTTCAAGACTTTGTATGGGCCATAGAACCTGTTGATGCATGGAAAAATCCTAGGTACCAAACAGTAGGGATTCTCCCTAGTGAACAATCCCAATTAGATCAGAAACCGTTTGGTATGGGGAATCTGTCCGGTTTGAGGTTTCGACGACTGTAGATTAAGTTATTTTAATCTTTTACTGGTTACGACCCAATCCATCGTTTATATGATTTTCGTTTAAAGAATGATATGTAGGTGCCTAAGCTAAATGCAGATCTAATCTAAATCTAAAACTAAACTATTCTATCCCCGACCAGGGAGAAAATTTAGAGTTCAAATTAATATACTGTAAATGCTCATAAAGGTCTAATAGATACCTGTACCAACACAATAATCACAATCACAGTAGAAAGAATACCAGAGGTAGCTCTAATATAATTAAATGATTTATTACCCTATCAACACAAACATTTATACATACACCAGACATTCACGACCAAGGAAATAGTTCCAAGAGGTTAGAACAATCTCACTGTATGATGCACAAAAGCAAGAAGAAATAGTTCTACAGTATGCATTCCACACATTCCTATTAAATCTTTGTGAATGCCCTTTGTTCCAGTAAAATGATCCTTCTTATTAGCAAAGAGGTATCTCTGTTACAACAATAGTCCAGAATTCTTTCACCAGGCAAAAGTCTTTACTATGGTGCTCTGCACCCCTATTTATACTAATTCTATCCATCACCCAAGAGATTCCCAGGATTCTTATTTGCCCACCTGACTGAATAAAATGGTTTCATAGGACAAACAACTAAAAACAAATTACACAAGCATTTCCCTTATGAAAATCCATGCACCTTTATTTTCCTACATCTTTGCACTCCAAAATTGATTTTGATCGTAGATCACAAATACGCCTAGATCTCCTCCATTCGATCCTAGCTTGGTGAACGATAATACCTATGAAATACAAAGAAATACCATGAGAGATATATCTGATCTGGGAACCACCATAATTCATAGTATTTCAACATAATGATATGCATGGATTATTAAACAAAAAACAGATAATGACCAACGCCTTGTTATGCTGAAAAATTTATTAGTTTAGGATTTGGGAGGAAGATTTCTCAGTTTACCCAATGGTTCATAGTCACAAACCAAACAGAAAATGAATGGCTCAGATTAACTCAAAGGATGGATCGGGTCTGATTTGAACTGTTAGATCATACGGCCTTGACAACTCCTTTCTGCCCTTCTGAAAAGCGGAAATTGGGTTTGCTAATTTTATCAGGTTAAACAAAATCTACTTTTCCACCTTCGCCTTTCCGCTTTCGTCCTTCCGGAAAGAGGAAAGTGGAAACTGGGCTTGCCAATGTGTTTCAAAATTTTAATTCAATCCTTCCGCTTTTGCATTTCCTCTTCCGCACTTCCGGAAAACGAAAATCGAAAAGTGTATCTCCAACCATTTTCAACATTAAAATTATACCTTTCCTCCTCCGCCTTTCTGCTTCCGCCCTTCTGGAAAGAAGAAAATGGAAAGCGGAAACGCCAATGTTCATGAGGTTAAAACTTAATCTTTCCACTTCCACCTTATGTGGAAAATGGAATTTTAAAATTTTCACGAAGTTTAAACTTTAAACTTCTGACTCCGCCTTTCTGCTTTCGCCCTTCTGGAACACAAAAATCAGAAGTCGGATTTTAAACCTTTTCAACATTAAAATAATCTACCTTTCCACCTCTGCCTTTCCAAAGGCAGAAATCGAAAAGCAGAAAGTCAATCTTTTCCAAAATTTAGAATTTGTATTTTTTGCTTCCACTTTTCCCTAGATTGTTGATCTACGCGGAAGCCTCTTGGATCGTTGAATCTTGAATTGCGGAAGGCGGGAATCTAACTTTTTCACGACCAAAATTCTAACTTTTTGCCTCCGCTTCTCCGCTTCTTCCCTTTCGAATCCTTCTGAGCCGTTGATCTACGCAGAAGCTTTCTAAACCATCAATCTATGTGGAAGTCAGAAATCAGGATTCCAACCTTTTCATGACCAAATCCTACATCTTCCGCTTCCGCTTTTCCATTTCGACCTTTCTGAAGGCAGAAATCGGAAAAAGAAAAGTCAATATTTTTCGAAATGAAACTTTGAATTTTTTGCCTCCGCTTTTCCACTTCTGCCCTTTGCGGAAAATGGAAATCAGAAACTGGAAACACCAATTTTCATGAAGTTAAAACCTTACCTTTTTGCTTTTGCCTTTCCGCTTTCGCCCTTTGTGGAAAGCGGAAATCAGAAGCCGAATTTTCCATTTTTTTTTGAAGTTTAAACTTTAACTTTCTTCCTCCGCCTTTTCTTTTCCACCCTTCCGATCCATTTATTTGTGCGGAAACCTTCAGGGTTGTCAGATATTGAACTGTGGAAAGAAAAAGGCAGATTTGCAACTTTTTCCACAAGCAAACTTGGTTTTTTCGATTTCTCCCTTATGCTCCCGCCTTTTCTTGGCCATTGGATCTTGATCGGAGCGATTCTCAGCCATTGATATTAAATCAAAGAGGATTTTCTTGTGAAGGATTGTTTCTTGGTCGCACCCAAGTATTTTTTTACCAGAATCACACTTCAGGCTTAGGGAAAATCCATCTGCTCGAGCTTCTAGGAAAGACTAAGTATGCTGGGAGGACTTAAGTGAGTTGGGGAACAAGTGTAAAAAATAAAAATGGAAGGAGGGGCCCTAAAATGTAAAATTCTTGGGGAAGCACTTGCACCAGCAACATAACCTTGGATGCAACTTCTTTGATCCCTTAGACTTCAAATAGGACTGTATATAGGGTTGCAACCTCAAATAAACCAGATCTCCTTCTTGGAAGGTTCGCTCCACTCTTTGTTTGTTTGCAAACAATTTCTGTTGGTTTTGTGCCGTCAACAAGTTGTCCTTGAAAGTTTTGAGTATGTCTTGACTCTCTTGGAACCAATCCTTTGAATTTCGTGTCTTACAATCACCAAATATCATATCATTAAAATTAGGTGCATTATAACTATAAATAGCTTTGAATGGTGACATTCCAATGGAAAGATGGAAAGTAGTATTATAGCAGAATTCACCCAAATGAAGCCAAGTTGTCCATGATTTTTGTTTCTCGGTAACATAGTTTTTTAGGTACCCTACAAGCCGCTAGTTCACTCTATTTGTTTGGCCATCAATCTATGGATGGTAGCTTGTACTCATGTACAAACTTGTTCCCACCAACTTGAACAATTCTTGCCAAAAATTACTAGTAAACTTGTTGTCTCGATCACTGATGATAGACTTCGGCATTCCATGAAGTTTGAAGACTTATTCAATGAAAAGTTTAGACACTTGGATGGATGCAATAGTGGTTGTGACATAAAATAAACGTGCATATTTTGTTAGCCTATCAACCACAATAAAAATACTATCTTTACCTTAGCTTTTAGCGAGTCCGATGATGAAACCCATTTACACACTTTCTCATTTCTGCTCCAAAATAGGAATAGGTTATAGGAGTCCTACTAGATGTGTATGTTATACTTTGTTTTGCTGACATGATGCACATGCTCTAACATACTCCATTATTTCATTCTTTAGGCCCTTCCAAGATAAACTTTCCCTCACCTTCCTGTATGTCTTCACAAATCCCGAATGTCCAGCTAGGGGCGCGTCACGAGAAACCTATAGGATATTATTCTTCAATGATGATTTTGGAACTAGAAATATTATATCCTTATGATATATGATATCATTAAGGATATTGAAAGCATAATCATGTATTATTCCATCAAACAAATCACAAGCAAACTGATTCTTTGCATACTCAACTCCTAAATGTGCTTTCCAATCATCATGAAACTTCATTAAAGAAAGTACTGGTTTTCTAGAGAGGGCATCAACTACAACATTCATATTACCCTTCTTGTAATCAATGTCGAAGTCGAATTCTTGGATCTTACTCACCCATTTATATTTCCTATCATTCAACTCCTTTTGTGATAGGAAGTGTCTCAAGCTATTATGATCGATTTTGATGATGAACTTACTTCCCACAAAATATGGTCTGAACTTGACTAGCACACGCATGATAGCTAGCATCTCTTTGTCATAAAATAAATATAGGCTCTCATGAGGATGAAAATTTCAACTTTCATATGCTATGGGATACTTATTTTGCATGAATATAATTCCAATCCCATTTCCTAAGGCATCACATTCAAGAACGAAGGGATGAGAAAAACCGTGAAGTGAAAGCACATGACAACTACTCATTACCTCCTTCATTCTTTTGAATGCCTTATTTGCTTCTTTTGACTAATTAAGGGCTCCTTTATTTGCGAGGTCTATCAAAGGAGATTAAAACTTGGAGAACCCCTTTACAAAATTTCAGTAGTAAGTGCATAGTCCAATGAACCCCCTAAACTCAGTGAGATTCTTAGGACTTGGCCAATCCAATATAGCAAGAATATTTTCCATGTGCACTTTCACTCCTTCTTGTCCAATCAAATAACCGATATAAAGAATCTCAACCAGTCCAAAATCACACTTAGACAACTAGCAAAAAAGGATTGAGCTACCAAGTCCTAATATAAAATCAAGATATCATCAAAGAAAACAAGAACAAACTTACAGATCTATTTGTTGAACATATTATTCATGCAGGATTGGAATGTTGCAGGTCATTTAGTCAAGACAAAAGGCATGACCAATAATTTGAAGTGCCCATTGTGACATCATAAAGCTATTTTCTGAATATCTTCTTCTCTCATCCCGATTTGATGGTAAACCGGAACGAAGATCAATCTTGGAAAAATACTTAACTCCATGTAACTCATCGATCAACTTATCAATACTAGGGATATATTATTGGTTCTTTATTGTATTTTTGTTGGGAGCGTGGTAATGTATACACATGGACATGGTCCCATATTTCTTTTTCACCAACAATACAAAGGAGGAAAAAGGACCTGAACTTGGTATTATGAATCCTAAGTCAAGGAGTTTGATAGTTCTTTTGATCTCATCCTTGAATCTTTTTGGATGTTTTTAAGAATGCACTTTGATAAGGGATGTAACTATCTCCAACTCTATTCTATGATCCACTCGTCTATCAGGTGGCCTCCCACATGGAAGGTTTCCAAACACCCTCTTATGCTTTTGAAACAAGTTCTAGATATATTCAGGATATTGTGCTACCTCTAACGAAGTCTCTTTGGTATAAATTAAGCACTTAGAAGTCCATTCAATGTCTCCATGTCTCGGTAAAGATCTCATACTATGTGCACTAATCACTTGTTTAGGGTAGGTGTTGACTCCCCTAAACGCTACCTCCTTCCCACCTACATCTTGAAGCCTCATCTTAGGGACTTGGTCTGCGAAACTAGAGATTTTGGGTTTGATCCCCACTGGAGTCGCCAATTCTGTTACGGAGAGAAACTTCCTATGGCTTGGGGCATACCACAACAGACAACTTAACACCAGAAACCAATCTTTCCCAATATGCAAGAGAAACCAAACATCTAACACTAAGGGATATTGAATTGTACCTTGTTCTGAACGGTTGAAGTAGATCCCCGTTGACCTTTTCCAATTCACACTTGCTTTAGCAATTCACTCTCAACAACAACAAACAAGACAAGCATGCTCTATAATAATGTGTTATACCTACTCTAGCATATGTATTCAACAATGTATAAGCAATTAAACATGTCCACGGATACAATATTCATATTTAAATGCACATTCATTAGACATGAAAATATATTTCTATTAATCAAATCGGAGATTACAAGAGCAACAACCTCTGTCGGCACGTCTAGAAAATGGAGAAACCGAGTCCTCCACTTGGGCCTCCACCACCTCAATCCTCCATCTCTCGATAGCAAGATCACAAGACAAAGGCAAGCTTGGGAAGAACACAAAGTGCTCCAAAGGGACAAAGGGATGCAGACTCAAGTATAAGCAAACTGAGGCAACAATGGACTATATTTTCTTTACTCTTGAATTCCTCCTCTTCAATGTATCCAAGAGGTTCCTTATATAGCACTCCAAAAGGGTAATGGAGGGTCGAATCCGAGCGTTCTCAAGGCATATGGAAGGCGAAGAGTCAAAATATTCGGATTAGTGAGGAAAATTCCAAAAAAGTTTGGACTTATGCACACATCCCAATGTACGTGGGTTTGAGGATAAAAGTTGCATGTACACGCAAGTATAGGTTTAAAAGTCGTGTACAACAATAAACAAGGGGTTTTTGAGAACGCTCAAATTCGACCCTTCATTAACCTTTTGGAGTGCTATATATGGAACCCCTTGGATACATTGAAGAGGAGGAATTGAAGAGCAAGGAAACTATAGTCCATTGTTGCCTCAGTCGCGATTATACTTGAGTCTGCATCCCTTTGTCCCTTTGGAGCACTTTGTGTTCTTCCCAAGCTTGCCTTTGTCTCGTGAGATTTATATTGAGAGATGGAGGATTGAGATGGTGGAGGCCCAGGTGGAGGACACGGTTTCTCCGGTTTGTAGACGTGCCGACAGAGGTTGTCACTCTTGTAATCTATGATTTTATTAATAGAAATATCTTTTCCTGTCCAATTAATGTGCATTTAAATATGAATATTGTATCTGTGGACATGTTTAGTTGCTTATACATTGTTGAATATATATGCTAGAGTAGGTCTAACACATTATTATAGAGCATTCTTGTCTTTTTTGCTATTGTTGAGAGAGAATTGCTAAATCAAGTGTGAATTGGAAAAGCTCTACGATGATCTTCTTCAACCGTCCAGAACAAGGTACGATTCGATATCCCTTAGTGTTAGATGTTTGGTTTCTCTTGCATATTGGAAAATATTGATTTTTGGTGTCAAGATGTCTATTGTGGTATGCCCCAAGCCATAGGAAGTTTCTCTCAGTAACAGAATTGACGACTCCGCTGGGGAGGGTTCCTAGTTTTTTTTTTTGGGGATTTTTGGGGGCATCTGTTATAGCTGATTTTACCACACATGGTTGATCACATATTTATGGCTTCCCCTGTCCCTTTGCAGACTCTTTAGACCCCATGGACTTGTATTATCCATTGATGTTCCAAGATCATCCCTAAAAAACCCCTGTTTATTGCTGTACACGACTTTTAAACCTATAATCGCGTGTACACACGAATTTTAGCCTCAAACCTAAGTACATCGGGATGTGTGCACAAGTCCAAATATTTTTGGAATTTTTCTCATATGAGTCCAAAGATACTGACTCTTGGCCTTCCATATGCCTTGAGAACACTCAGATTCGACCCTCCATTACCCTTTTGGAGTGCTATATAAGGAACCCCTTGAATACATTGAAGAGGAGGAATTGAAGAGAAAATAAACTACAGTCCATTGTTGCCTTAGTTTGGTTATAATTGAGTCTGCATCCCTTTGTCCCTTTGGAGCACTTTGTGGTCTTCCCAAGCTTGCCTTTGTCTTTTGAGCTTGCTATCGAGAGATGGAGGATTGAGGTGGTGGAGGCCTAGGTGGAGGACTCGGTTTCTCCGGTTCATAGACGTGTCGACAAATGTTGTCACTCTTGTAATCTCTGATTTTATTAATAGAAAAATATTCTCCTGTCCAATTAATGTGCATTTAAATATGAATATTGTATCCGTGGACATGTTTAATTGGTTATAAATTGTTGAATATATATGCTAGAGTAGGTCTAACACATTATTATAGAGAATTCTTATCTTTTTTGCTGTTGTTGAGAGCGAATCGCTAAATCAAGTGTGAATTAGAAAAGTTCTACGAGGATCTACTTCAATCGTCCAAAACAAGGTGCGATTCGATATCTTTTAGTGTTAGATGTTTGGTTTTTCTTGCATATTGTGAAAGATTGATTTCTGGTGTCAATATGTCTATTGTGGTATGCTCCAAGCCATAGGAAGTTTCTCTCAGTAACAGAATTGGCAACTACGCTGGGGAGGGTTCCTAGTTTTTTTTCTTTGGGATTTTTGGGGGCATTTATTATAGCTGATTTTACCACACATAGTTGATCACATATTTATGGCCTCCCCTATCCCTCTGTAGACTCTTTAGACCCCATGGAATTGTATTATCCATTGATGTTCCAAGATCATCCCTAAAAAACCCCTATTTATTGTTGTACGTGACTTTTAAACCTATACTCGAGTGTACACGTGACTTTTAGCCTTAAACCTGTGTACATCAGGGTGTGTGCATAAGTCCAAACATTTTTGGAATTTTCCTCATATGCATTTGAATATCTTGACTCTTAGCCTTCCATATGCCTTAATAACTCTTAGATTCGACCCTCCATTACCCTTTTGGAGTGCTATATAAGGAACCCCTTGGATACATTGAAGAGGAGGAATTGAAGAGCAAAGAAACTGTAGTCCATTGTTGCCTCAGTTTGGTTATACTTGAGTATGCATCCCTTTGTCTCTTTGAAGCACTTTGTGTTCTTCCCAAGCTTTCCTTTGTCTTGTGAGCTTGCTATCGAGAGATCGAGGATTTAGGTGGTGGAGGCCCAGGTGGAGGACTCCGTTTCTGCGGTTCGTAGACGTGCCGATAGAAGTTGTCACTCTTGTAATCTCTGATTTTATTAATAGAAATATCTTTTCCTGTCCAATTAATGTGCATTTAAATATAAATATTGTATCTGTGGACATGTTTAATTGCTTATACATTGTTGAATATATATGCTAGAATAGGTCTAACACATTATTATAGAGCATTCTTGTCTTGTTTGTTGTTGTTGAGAGCGAATTGTTAAAGCAAGTGTGAATTGGAAACGATCAACGGGGATCTACTTAAACCGTCTGAAACAAGGTACAATTCGATATCCCTTAGTGTTATATGTTTGGTTTCTCTTGCATATTGGAAAAGCTTGATTTCTGGTGTTAAGTTGTCTGTTATGGAATGCCCCAAGACACATGAAGTTTCTCTCCGTAACAGAATTCGAGACTCCACTAGGGAGGGTTCCTAGTTGTTTTTCTTTGGGGTTTTTGGTATTCAATGTACTTGAATTTCTCTTGATTTCTTTGTTTCTGTGTCATGTCTGGGGACATGTTTTCCTAGTAGGGTCATGAAAAAGTAAATTTGGTCTTAGCTTGTTTGTTTGCCCTATTTTTTCTGTCTTTTTCTTCTTGTATGCGAGTTTTTCTTTCACAGTCACGTATACACGCAGGTTTTCCTTGAACAGTCGCGTATGTACACTCTTTTACAGAGAACAATCACATATGATTTGTTTTTGAGACTTAGTTGGAATATTAAGTGTTGCTAGGCGAGTTCTGATAGTTCCTGAGTTTTCTTGGATGCTTCTGGTGTCTGTATACACTCTTTGTTTCTGACCAAATACTGCTTTTAGTTTATTTTTTAAGCTTTGTTCTTGTCATCTATTTATCCATTTTTTGTTTTGAGATTAGCGCATTAGGTCTCTTTTAACTTGGTGCCTTTTTTGGTTGCTGTTTGTGAGTGGTTGCAGGGTTTGGGGGTTATAGAGTCATTTATTTGCTTTCATATTTCATTTATTGCAAAAAAATACAAAAATATTTTTGCTTTTGCATATTTATGCATCTCTTGCATTTTGCATTGGAACGGTACTTGCATTAGGTTTGCTTACTATTATTATAGTTAGATTTTCATATAGGAATGATTGCACTTACATTTGAAGGAAAAATCTTGCACCTCATGTAGTGGCATACCCTGTTCTTCAATCTACACATTGCACTTGGCATTTCTTGTTAGGTGTGTATATTTACTTCACTATCGAGTCATAATTTTATTAGTTTCACGACCATTTACCCTTTGAGTAATCACAACCAACCAAAATCAATGCTTGAATAAAATGAATTACACTCTTTTCTTTTTTAAGGTGCATCAACACGAATAGATTTTAGGGTCTTGGAACAGTTCATTGTGAGTTAATTTTTCAAGACCACTAAACAAAACAAGTAGGTGTCTATCCAGGTGAGAGTGTGAAACCCTTGATATAATTAGTGTTTCTCAGGATGCTCCTGTAGCAGGGATTTCTCCTTGCTACAGGGGTAGGAATGGCTCCCTTCCGTCTATAGGATGGAAGGGTAGGTTCCTATGTGGAAATGCAGAAAAGAAAAGCCGAAATGAAAATAGACAGAAATGAAAGCAAATATGGACAAGAAATGGCCATGAGCCCCTCTGCAAACAAGGTTAGGGATTTGCTCCGAGAACCTGCAAACAACTATTAAAAACAACAATAAATCTACAAAACAAGTTAATAAACAAACCTGCAAGCAAATATGGGTTAGAAAACAACTAAGCTACTAAACAAAAGCATGAACAAATAATGGTATATCTCTTCTTNCTCTCTATCTCACTCAACAATGGAGGAGCTATGGCTCAATGGGGAAGATGAGTGGATGAGAGGGGGATGTGGGTGGCTTGAGAGACAAAGGGTCTCAAGGCATCTACGGGCAGCATAATAGTATGCAAGGGAAGAGTTGTTTGAGAGTGACCCCCACCCCTTCTTTTATAGCTTTCTTGGGGACTTTTAGGGTTTTAAGCCCTTGGTTAGGGCTTTAGCCCCTTCCACCCTAACTTTAGCTCCTTTTAGGGTTTTAGGCTCCTTTGAGGGTTTTAACCCCTTTTTGGAGGCTTTAGCCCCTAGGAGAGTTATTTAGGCTCCTTTTTGGGGTTTTTAAGCCATTTTCTTCATTCTTAAGTCTTTTTGAGGGTGTGGGGGTCTAATGGAGTGATACAAGGGTTGATCATGGGTGTCCTTGGGTGGTGTAGGCCATGTAGAGCTGAGTGAGGGATTTTTCGGGTTAACAGATTGCCCCCTGATGTGTGAGGGCATGAGCTCACATCGTATGGCCGACGGACATCATAGGATTTGCTGCGTAGAGGTGGTGCTTCGGGGGCTGGGACATGGTGGCTTTTGGTTTTTGTATTAATATGGTTCCCATCAATGGGTGAGATATAAATAATGTGTGACATGTATATGGACGATGTGGGCATCCCCATGCTCGTAACAATGTCAAAAGAATAATTGTATTGGGATATTAAGTTATTAAATTCATATTTCATTTGATGTATGCAAGTTTAAATTCTTCATTGCATGAAAATTTACTGGTTTGAAGTGTCTATAGAAATTTATTTTTCGTAGAAATTAAAAGTGTGTTAATTGTATGTTTTAATTAAGCTCTAATAATTTAGTTTGCTTAAATTGGGTTCTTATACAATTTTCTATGGCATTTTAACTTTCGATGCAAATTTTCTTTTCTATACAAATGAAAAAAAGACAATAAATACTAGTTGGATTTTAAAATGCTTTCGACTATTGTGTTTGCAAGTTTCAAACTTTGATTTCAAAATGCTTTCAACTTGGTTAACTATTTTTTAGGCCTTTTCAATTAGGATTATTAAAATATTGATAATCACGAAGTTGTAATATGGGCATTAGATGTCATAGTACATGGCATGAATCTTTTCCGCCACTTAACGAGAACATGGAAAATCTTGTATTGATATAGAAAACTATGAATTTACATGAGAGAAGACTCGCTATCATTTGAAAACAAACACAAATCAAAATAAAAAGTACAATACAATTTTATGACAAAATGTCTTAATATAGAGATAAATATGGTGAATCAAATGTATTACTAATAAATACATTGAAACCTTCTCAATTAATTGCATATTGATGAAGTTGCATTTTTTATAAACACCTAAGATGGAATATATATTCTAATTTTTTTTAAAAACACTTCATAGTATAAAAAATAAACATGTCTATATTTGAAAGTTGTGAAAGTTCAATAAAACTTTAACTTCGCTGTGGAAGTATGAAGATCAATACTTTTTAAAACTTGTTTATAATACATTGCAATTTTTCATGCAAGTCTAATAGGTTTTGGTCAATCAACTTGAATATGATTTTAGATTTGAATATATAAAGTTTTTTTTATTGTTTTTGGATTGCAAGGCATTTAATTTGCAAATTCATAAATTTGTATTCTTAAATCTATTATTTGAAACCATAATAAATTTGAACAAAGTTATTTGTTAAGTTTTATTTTTCTATATGTATTAATATGAACTCACAAATATGACATTGTGATGGCATTTCATATTTGGAATAAAGCATGTAAATAAAGTTGTCTTTCTTACAAAAATATGAATTATTGATATTTTTTGTTGTTACCTTAAACATTAATAGTTAATAATAAAAATAGGGGCCTATACAAAGTTCAATTAAAGTTCTATAAATTTGTATTCTTTGATCAATTATTTATAATTGCAATCATACCCTACAAGTCTAGAAAACATAAAGTTGTTTATTGTGTTTTATTTGCCTATACTGATTAATATTGGCGTGTAAATGTGATATGCAATATTTGAATTAAAACTCCATGTAAATAAGATGTCTTTCTTACAATAATCTTAGAATTAATCAATAACATATTTGTATTTATAGTTACATTAAACATTACTCATTACTAATAACAAAGAGCCTTCGGACATATACAAAATTTGTGTGTTTAACATCTATTTTTTTACATTGAAAACTATTTTTTCCAAATTTAATGAAATATATTAAAATATTTACAAAAAAACGTAGTAAAAAAATTCATATTTAATGAAATATGTATTTCAATAATAGATGTTTACTGTCTTTGGTAAAAAGTTGATTGGAATGCATCTTATTAAAAGAGTAATAAAATGCACATGTATGAACATTGAGCTCACTATTATATTAAGGGTGGCTGGAGTGGAGGGGTCATTTAAGATCTCGAAGGAAATCAAGAAATTGCAATGCCTAAAGCATTGAGGCCGCAACAAACAATTAGGCCAATATCTTGGTGCTTTACCAACGATTATTACTAAGCCATGAAATGGGAATTAAAAGCCTAATAGTTATAGGAGACTCGACTATAGTCAATAAATAATATGTGAAACTCTTATCATCCTTCAAATACTAACCTATTTGAGTTAATTAAAAGGGATAAATTAATCACCAATGAATTTGAGAACATCACCTTCTTCCAATCCCTAGCATCAACATGTAGAAGATGATTGACTAGCCAATAGAACCTCACATCTAAATGTCAAGTAAATTAAAAATGGAGATTGCATGTCAACTAGCCCCTCCCAGAAGGAAATATCATAAAAAACCTATGAACAAGACATTGTTATACTTGAACATGTGGTGAAATCCAAGTGAGATTCCCCACACCCATGACATGAAACATCAACAATCACCTCACATTAATACAACCACACCCATGACCTGTAGATACATTCATTCACAACAATTGACATCTCATAAACCTCCTAGATGGATATGCTTGGAGCATGTGGGAGATATGTATATTTTCTCAACATACAAGGGGATCATTCTCAAGTCTGGATTGAGCATATCTAGACTACATTGCCAAGCCTCTCCATAGCGTAGCACAATGTCAACTTGGGAATGAGTAGTTGCTCAAAGGTATTTCTGAAGAGCCCGTAAAGGACGATAGAGGAAAAGGTTGTCACACATGACAAGACAATGGAGCATCACCACTCCAACATATGTGCCATATGCAACATTTCTAAACTCTATTGAGGTATCGAGTGAGGAGAACACATGGATGAACTTCAAGAATGTCATGGGTTGTCCAAAAATTGGATATGTGGAGGAAAATTTTGCAATAGGTACACACAGAAGACAAAATGTTGGAACCACTAGGTTGAGGAACTTGAAGCACAATTGGAGGCAATGAAGATCAAGCAATAACAAAACACAAGAAACAATTTGGATGACATCGATAAGAAGTACAAAGAATTGTTGGAGTGAGCAAAGAAACTAGAACTGAACAAGAAGTTGGCAAAGGAAATGACATCATTTTACTCTGCCCCATCCCACTCGATAGACATTTAAGGGTAGAAGGGAAATCCAACTGAAGAACCAAAAGATATGTGGGATATCATTGTCTCGATATAAAAAAGCTCCTTTCTAAAATAATTTATTTATTTTTTGTAAACTTTTGTTGTTAGGGTTAAATATGGTTGACAATATACTTGTTTTTCCATTAGCTATGATAGGAAGAATGAATACTACATAATAGGAGGCAAAATGGACCATAGGTCTAAGAAATATGCAAGCAAAAGTCTCCTCCATTTTTGTATTATAATATTGTATAGTTTGGCTACAATTTTCTTTTAATACAAATTACCCAATCTTGTTTAAAAAAACTCACCCTCATATTATGACTTCCACTTTCTAGGATTACCATATACATTAATTAGACACTAGTAGGCACTGACATACAAGGTGAAATATACATCAGCGTAGTATGTACCAACTTTTAAAATTAATATTTTTATCAACAAATCCATTCAATTTGATAACATATTAATGAATATTAATGTTCATTTAAAAAAGTTTGACTTGTCGGGAATTTGTTAAGCCATTTTGTTGTTGGAGGGAAGCCAACTACAAGAGGTCTAACAAATGTTCCATCAAGTTTCTAGGACAATGAGGCATGGAAGTGGGGAAACACATCCAATATATAGGTGGTAGCACGCTCAAAATGCTCGGAAATGTCATAGGGCACATCGAGGTCTCCAACATTGGGGACCCCACCTAAAATACTAAAGGTAAAATTGAAATATATGAAAACTAGAACATATCATTGAAATCTTAAGGATAAGAACTCGCCAATACCATACATCATTACATATAACATAATAAATCATAAACGGTACAGGTAATGATTTAACATTTACCATAATAATCATGATTCGCGAGTCCTATGTCATTATTGTATTCCTCACTATATTTAGAAAATTTCGAACATGCCAAATGGCAAATGATCAACACTACTCACGGAAAAGCCCCACTAGTCTTTGCATCCGGCACTAAGGAATAAGTTCCAATCATGGGAATGTTGATATTTTAATGGGAATCATCTACGTTCTCAAAAATATTCCATGACAAACAAACCAACACAAGTTGTGTTTCATTAGGGCCTTCCTCCTCATTAACATGTGCATTAAGTCTACGTTCATTTTATTTTGCTTTTTCTTTTGTATTTTTCCCTCAGAACCATGAACTTTTCTCAAAAGGGAGCATGTAAGCATCTTTTGTTTTGAGGGGGCATTCCCTGTGTCCCCTTGCGTCACCCCAAAAGCGAATGTGGGGAAACTTCTCCCCTAGAGCACCTACATGTCGAGAGTACTGGAAGCACAGGGAGCATGTTCCCTACTCTTAGAAATATGTTTCTATATAATACATGGTTAAACACCTCCTCTCACACATACACAAGGGATCTACACCTGCCAAGATTTGAACCTAGGTATTTAACTTCCATTATGCAAATGTGATTTAATCAAGATTTTAATTTATTCATTGTTAGGTGTTCAATTTAAATTACATAGAAAATCACAAATATAAAATAATGTGTGGACAATAACTGAATTTTCAGAAAATTGGAACTTATTTATGTTACAAGCCATTAACCTCATCATGAAAAATGAAAGACTGCATTCTGTATTGCTTGTTACTCTAGCTTGTCAATCCACCTTTTTTTCATTGTATTTTGTTGCACTTCTATATAGAAGATTCGAAACTTTGCCGGCTGAAGAGTTCACTCACAACACTGCTCCCAAGACCAATTTTTTAAATTTTCCTTGGAGAAAGGTAGAGATAATTAATTATTTCTCCTCTTAGTTATATGGTTTAAATTGCATCTTGGAAACTATCACAATGACCTGCATTTAAGAGGGTGATCTTTGCAAAGCCTGTTGAGGTACCTAAAATTTAAAAATTACACCACATATTTGACATCAAAAGAAAACCAGAATGTTTCAATAGACTCCACTACCTTTTCAAAGAAAGCATGAAATTTTCCTATTCATAACCGCCTTGAATATCCAGAACCACCACATTTCTTACAAAGTACAAGACCTGAAATTATCAGAGTAACAAGTACATGATACAGCAAGGGATAAGTAGTCATCCAACGGCCATCCCAAATGATGAAAAAACATAATCAGCAATAACATGATACTCAAAATCCATCAAAAGAACTATAATGATGTTTCTTTAGGTAAGATTGGCAGCAAAGTTATAGGAGACATCTTACATTTTGGGTAAATGTTTACATGAATGCAAATTTACAAACTAGAGGAAACAAACAGCTTTCAAGACATTTTATATGAATATAAAGGATGTATCCTTTGTTTTTGCAATCTAATAGAACTAATACATAATAAAGTATATTGTACATTCTACATGCAAATGGACTGCATACACTTACTGACAATAGAGCAATCTTTAAGCATTTTGCTTCCTATTAAAACTATTCCATATTGTTCATAAAAATAAAATAGATACACAAAACTACAGCTTTTGTTTTTGATTTAGTAGGATGTTTAATAACCTGACAATATTGTTTTTCAAAGAACACATATTGAAATAAGATAGAACACAAGGAAAGATTTTCTCACACAAATATTACACGATTTCATATTGCATGGTAAACATATTATAGTACAAAACGTGTTTCAAAATTGGCTATTGAGAAGACTTATGGCCAAAAATAGCTCACCCAAAGTAAATAATTCTCATCTCAAAATTGCATGTGCTATCTTAACGCTGCTTCTATTTTTAGCAAAATAATGCACCCATCTAGAATGGGCATTGCATATTCTAAGATATAAACTATCGAAATCCTTCAAAGCTTCTTTAAAATTTCCAATAGTCGGATAGTGCACACAGAATGTCCAACTATTTTAAAAAGAGCCTAAAACCTCAAGTAATACTCTACCCTTCAAATCTCGTTTCACTAAAGTTAATTACGCTTGTTTGTTTCTTCTTTTTTAATAGAGTCAAATGCAGAATATTCCCTTTTACTAAAGTGGTATTATTTTATTCATCTTATAATGAAATTAATATGCTCTAACAAGTCATCAGTTTTTGGTTTGTGACACTTTGTTCATTGTAAGGAAAGTGAATTCACACAACGAATAATGAGACCCCCCAAACAACACCTATATCTTGGCCACCTTACCAGATCAAGAAAAACAGAAGCATAAACAACTTAGCATATCAAAATTCTTTATTACACAGCATTCTTGTCAAACCAAGCTTATCTACCTACAGAAAGATCTCCATACACCAATTTTCACTGCGAGAAAAATTATCAATTAATATGCACAAACATGACATCTTCTTTCTAATACTCAGAAATCTTTAAATATTTTTTTTTTTGGAGGAGATGACTACATACATGTGTATCAGGCGTTGCTTGTACCTGTTAGAAATCCATATCACAGGGGACTACCTAATTTTTTGTTACATTCCATAAAGCACATCAGTACAATAAGCAAGGTTTCCGACAACTAAAATAACTAGAACTCATAGTGCAAAGAGATTTATCTGGCCATAGAAACATAAGGTGTTGACTATTTGCATATGAGGACAGCCTAGACTGGGACAAATCTCATGTACTCCCTATTAGGGTATAAATAACTCAATAAGAATATTCCCAACTATGCAAATGATCTCCTAACCCGTTCCTTACATTAATGAGGAGAATATTTACAAAGTGACCTACCCAAATTATAATGTAATGAAACCAATTATAATTTATAACGAATAGCCACCATAGACAGCTAGGGTTGATTGTTCACTGAAA
Source organism: Pseudotsuga menziesii (assembly GCA_001517045.1). Lineage (NCBI taxonomy): Eukaryota > Viridiplantae > Streptophyta > Pinopsida > Pinales > Pinaceae > Pseudotsuga > Pseudotsuga menziesii. The sequence goes on along the minus strand of LPNX010903911.1, from coordinate 17,568 downwards.
AGTAAATTGTAATTTTTTAGGGGATGGCAGGTTGGGGGGGCATATATATATGTGTGTGTGTGTGTGTTGAAAAACTTTAAAAAGTTAGAATTCACCATGTTGGTCCCCATTTTGTCACCATTTTTGGGTTAAATACTTTACATATTAACGCATGTTTAGTTACCTTTTGGCGTCTTTTGCACAATGTAGCTCACCATTCAAGCCTTAGGTATGAATAAATTTAAGGTTTATGTCAATTCTTTTTATTATTATCATTTTATGGTTTAATGATTAAAATTGACATGATATGAAGCGCATTTGATGTATTAATTCACGTGTATAATTGTTTGCAGGTTATATGGTCTTTTAGACAGGTTAACAAACAGACACGCATTCAGCTAGATATATGGAGAGCATATCCAGCTTGCCGTCCAGATCACTAAACAAACCGCGCACCGTTGGCAGTAGATTTTTGTGTGCTAAAGGCATGTAAATGGCCATGGAACTGTTATGACCACGCGCCAGCATCTTAGCATCAGCCTTCTTCTAGAAGAAGCGCCCATCTAATGTCTCTGCGTGACACCTTGACGCCGGCTCCGATTAAGACTGAAGTCATATACCACATCGTGCGCCGGAAGGAACCCGATCTGCGAAGGAGAAGGAACTATCATCTGTTAGTTGTTAATGTAATTATTTGCTATAATGACTGCCTTATCGTGAAGAGTAGTCAACCACTAAAGGGTTGACTTGCTCTCTCTCCATCAAACAATGTATATATAGGCGCTGTTATGCGATTTAAAACGAGTCTTATTTTTTATGTGATCAATTAAGTCTAAAAACTCTGTAATGCTACCCTTTTGAATTAATGAAAGTCCTATTGCGCTGTGTATGATCGTGTTTCATTGACAAAGCATTACTCTGTTTGCTGGGAGGGCCCCCCGACAACAGAGTTTTACATCTTTGTGTATGTTCTATCATTTCTTTTCTCTGTGACTAGTACAATTTTGCTTATACGATGTTTGTGTAGTTTTGTTTCTGTAATCATTTATGTTTTCTGTAGCATAGATTTCAGTTCAATGTTATGCTGATTATGTAGGTTTCTTTTATTAGTTAGCAACCGGTTGCACCTAGAATAGCTTTCAAATTCTTCTGCAAAGTCTTTATAGTTCATTGCGTGATTTCTAGACTAAATTCCTTTGATTATGTTATAGTAAATTTAGTTCTATTTATTTCAATTTTTGTCATGAATTTGTTTAAGAGTATTTCAGTCTGTTAAATGATATTTTGAATTATGAAATTAGCTTAGGTTATATTGTTATGGAGTTCGATCATTAAGTAGGTTTACTTCTTGTTTTTTACATTTCATCAGCATATGCACGAGACAGCTACCTTCAATAAATCATTTAGATTCACTGTTTTCTTGAAGTTTTAGCATTTTCTTCAAACAGATTGTCATTCAGACAGCCTGTCCTACCCTTTATACAGACCTTCGTTTCCACCTTCTATCCAGTCGTTCGTTCAGTCCTGTGTGTCTTTACTCTGTTTTAAGGTTATTTTCTTAGTTTTCTGATTCTGTCTTGATAGTAATGGTTAGATAATGATTGTATTTTCTTTTAAGACCTTTAGATAAGATTGTTTAGACTCCTTGTTAAACCTTATTTCTCTTTTTTCTTTTTCTTTTTACCTTATGCCTCAGAATTATGTCATGTATTTTAACTCATTTTATTGATTTGTAATTGAACCTTTGATTTAAGTTGTTCCTTTATATATAAGGTCTAAGTTACATGCATTAATAGATTAAGTGGTTTACACACAATTTGTTCTCTTTACCATGTAATTGTTAAAAGAATCCATAAAATAGAATTTAGATAATCTTCTAAGTTTTCTGTTTGTTCATAAATCATGTCTACTTTCTTGTAGTATTTTGTAAATAAGAGTTATTTGTTTATAAATAATCATGTTTACTATTTCTTGTAACTGGACATTTTCCAGTTTACACATTTTTGTGGAGATCAAACTAGACTTAATCCCATTTAGCTTTTACACTTCTTTTGAGAGCCATTTTGATACCTCTCATGCTCCAGTTTCCATTACAATAAATGCTTACCCTCAAAATAATCAAGGAGAGTGGAATTAAGATGATTTAGTTTGATTTATGTACATTAGTTTGTGTATGTATAGTTCTTCAAAAGTAGTACATTTAGTTGTTGTAAATCCTTCTTGATGTAGTCATTCTTTCAAGTAAAATCAATCTCTCTAAATGGAATAGTTCATTGTCATAACACTGTTCGTATCCGGACATTTATAAATAATTTAATGCCACTCTTCCTAGACCTCTATTCTTATTAACTTAACTATATTAGATCTTTAGGAGTTCAACTCAAGATCTTTCAATCTTTAGCTTATTAAAGTATTACTACAATACTCTCTACCTTCGCATATATTTTGTAGCAACTCGAAGCCTACTAACCTTGGTCGATAATTAAATATTAGGTAAACTATTCAAGACAATATTTTTCCCAACATTTTTGGCGCTGTTGCCGGGGAGTTGTTCCGTAAGGTAGAATAGATGTAGGATGGTAACGGGGGAGCAGTAAGACGAGAGGTAAGAACCTGTGCATCTGTTATAATAGGCACCCCCAAATCTAGTAGTAGTAGTATAGGATAGATTCGTTAAGATAGTAAATTTTTGTTAAGTTTTTGCAAGAAAACATTTTGACCTCAACCATCAACTCGGTAAAAATTCATCGAAAAAAAAAACACACTTATAGGAAGTAGTTTTGCTGGAAACATAAAGAGATTCTTACAGGGGGGAATCATAGAAAGAGAAGAGATCCTAGCAAGAGGACCTGAGGGCCCTATTCTTGACAAAAAAAAAGTAATTAGGGAACCTCTTAATCTTCCACTAAGTAACAAAGTCAGATAATATAACTCTTGAAGTGGGGGAGCTGAACTTTATTAATTTTGTTAATCTTACCTAGGTGGAAGCTCTCTTTGGTAATAGTAACCCCACAAATTGACACAACCACAATAGCATCCCCTACTCCTATAAGAACCAATAAAAGAATGGGTGATCAAAGGAAAAGCATGTTGGGTTGCCCCATTCCCACCTTGAAATAAACCTTGTAGATACACTCACTCTAGAAACCAAACCTACATAAAGAACCAGGAAGAAGAATAAGCAGCAAAAAGCAATGTCTATCCAAAATGCAAAACTAAACATCCTCGACAAGAATGTCCATTAAACAAAACTCCTCCATGTTATATCTGCATGGGGCATCATGTTTTGCCCCAGGGGATCAAGATGGATCCTGTCAAGATAGAGGTAATCATTGAAGTTCTCTCTCCAAAGACTCTTCCTCCTCCTGATTCTTAAAAATATTATAGGTTATCATCATTTGTAAATATGTCAGTATGTGTATATCTCTTTGAATAAATAAGAGTCAAGTCTAATCATAGGGGACTCTTCTTCTATGTTTTCAAGAATAAAATAAATCATGTAATAAATGGTCTTGAAATTTAGTTACAAATGGGTCTTTTATATAGAATATTACCTGAAAAAGGAAAGTGCTCTAAAAACACTAAAATCATATCTTAACTTTGAACCATTTATTTTATGATTTTGTTATGCTTTATATATGATGGTTTGATTCAGATATGTACATTCTTGATCACTCTAACAAGTGCTCAAAAGATTCACTTCAATTATCATGTTTTCCAGAATTTTAACACCTAGAGATTACTAGCTCATCTACACTGGTTATCAAAACTTGAATCTTGAATATTTTGAGAACACTCCAGGATAAGTGGAATTTCTGCTTGTGGGGAACATTATTTTTTTATAAAGAAAATAGACTGAAAGGCCTAGGAACACCTTTAAGTTATTCTCTTTCGACATGATCTATAATTAAGGCCATTTTATGAAGAAAAAAAAAATTAACTCATGTGTTTAGTAGGGCTTAGCACGCTCTAGTACCAATTGATTTCCATATACTCAGAATCTTTATACAAGGCAAACCCGCCGGGGTACTGAATAGGCCTGCTGGTAGCGGATCAATGCTAAGTAACAACCTAAAATAAGGAAGTTCGATAAATGCAAGTAAACCCGCCGGGGTACTAAACAGGCTCGCTGGCAGCGGGGCTATGCTTGCATGGTACCAAAATAAACCCGCCGAGGTACTGAATAGGCTTGTTGGCAGCGAGGCAATATCAGGTAAAAGAGATCTGGTTAATGCACCACTAGGAACATGGTTTAACAACAAACTATGTTTAGGCCTATTGTTTATGATGTCATTAAAAATAACTATAAGATGGCCTTGGATCCGACAATCTGAATTCAATCAATATCTAGGATATGTTTATCCTAAAAATAGGACCCATCATGTTCTAAACTCTTACTAATTCGGAGGTGAGCTCAAGAATTTTTGAGATGACAAGATATCCTTATAACAAGGCAAGGGTGACTAGTTTTCCCTATGGTTCTTTCACTTTCACATTGTAAATGATAAATTTATACATTCATATATTTGAGCATTGTTATTTTTCGATAAATATATATATCTGAATCCTTTCCATTTTTAGTTTTCTTTCTTTTACACACTTACAACAGCATGATTGAACTTTCTTAATTTATTTTGGAAATTACTTAGTTTGTATGGCTTGGGGACATGCCATATCTTTGGTTTGGGGGAGGACTAGCCTGACTGTCTACCTTTATTTTTACTTAAAAGAGACTCATTGCCAAATGATAAAGTGTTTGCAGGATAATGCAAATAGTGAAATTGGTTTTAAAATCCTGGATGAATAAGGAAGAACGCCAGAAAACTATTTCATATAACTTCTTTGAGACCGAGAAGCTTAGGAATAGCCATAATTAGCAGCAGTTTGATCTAGCAAGCTCATTTTTTACAGAAAGTTGTATGAAGGATCATATGAAGGGTCGAATGTCAGTATGAATAAGAAGTCAAATGACAAGCTAAATAAAAATCTTTTGATATTTTCGTATCTATGATTAAGTGTTGGCTTAATTTTATTTGGGTAAAAAGCTGAGTCATACCATTAAGGTCACATTCACATGATATTATGACTAATGCCGATTCATGATAGTACAAATTAAATCTAATATGATTTTATTTCACCCCTATATGGATATGATACGACCTTTGGGTACCTTTTAGTTATCATGACCCTGCCATCTCCATTATTCTCTTTTTCCATTCACATGCATAAGCTATCAGATAAGCTGACCCTCTCGTTGAATTAAGGTTATGTTTACGAATTTGGTTATGCACTCGCATTAAGTTACACGTTCAACCTGTCCAAAGCTTGCTTTGGACATGGTTGAACCAACTAAAATTTAGAAACTCATTCAATCACGCGCTTTAGATGGCACATGTTTCGAAAATTGCCATAATGGCACGATCGTTTAGGCATGCCAAGCTGTTTGCATGATCATTTGGTAGGTTGAATGCGGCACGCTTTAAAACTAGCACTGTGCGAACCTTCTCCCATTCTATCACCATCACTAACCGTTATCACTGTAGAGAATTTTGGCTACCTTTCTCTCATATTTCCTGAAAACCCTGTATTCCTTCCTCAGTTTCCATCATGCCGAACCGATTCGAGCCAGAAAGTTACGAAGATCTATTTCAAATAACAGAGTTTAGGGAATGTAGGGAAGTGTTTTTTTGAGCCGGTTGGAACCCATTCCTCCATTCGCTGCAAGGTTACGATGAGGAAATCTCATTGCTGTTTGCAATGGGGTTCGATGGGAGGACGGCCATGGTAGGCCATCTTTCCTTTCAAGTCACTGAGGAGTCGATAGCCTGCGCCACTAAGCTTCCCCGAGAGGGTGAGCAATGGCACAAACATTGGTTCGTTCCACGAGCATCACATAATTTGCTCTCAAGCCCGAGTTCTGGTATGTATCAGGCGTAAAAGGCTACCATCATAGTTGGATAAAGCCGGAATACATCAAGCCGTTGACAATCATTATTCATCTGGTTACCTGCGAAGGTAGCGTTTTCAAATCCTGTCACCTTCGATTACTGGCTCACTTTGTCGATAATAGATGTTTAATTTTCCCTTTCTTTTTCCTCCATAGCTTAGAATAAATGTCGAATTTGGTCAGAAAGAATACCCTTCATCCCAAGAGTAGTTTGTACCACCACAGTTTAATCAAATTGTTAATTCTGGACCAACTCAAGGAGCGAAACCAACCTTGGGAGACTTTTGTATTCAAGGTGCTTAACCCCCACCTTAATATTCGTAAACGATCCCATCATTTTCACCATGAGTCAAGACAAACCTCGCCCGTAGAAGAGGAAAACCCCAACATTGTCCACCTTGACGAAGATGTCTCAGAACCTAACTCACCTATGCAAAATACCCCTGCTAATCCTATGTCCGCCGAATTTGTACCTTTTTCACGACCTTGTACCAGAAGACAAAAGGATAAAAGTGTTTAGCGTATGCTCCGGCCCAGTACCCAAACCGCATTTCAGGCTAATGTACAGACTGGTCATTCAGATGATGAGGCCGAGGTAACCGACCCAAATTCATCCCTATTAGCATTAGCCAGTCTTTCTGCCGAGTTACTCAAGGACGCCGATCAAATGGACATTCCTGCATCTATCCAGGATATCAACCCTGAAGAACCCCTTCCTACTGTCGATTTGGATCCGCCTTCAACGGAAATGAGTCCTCCACGGGATTTTAACCAGTCCCCAGAGCCATCTACGCCACTGTAGCCAACACTAGATTAGTTAACTTTTGAGTTAACTCAATCGACGAAGCAAAATGAAGTGTATGTTAAGTTAATTTCAGAGCTTCGAGAGGAAAATAAAGAGTTGCGGTTACAGATTAAAACCATGGAGGACCTCCACAAGACCGTTAGCTTATCATAGAGGGATCGGCAAGCAAGGCGTGCCCTTTTGAAGCCTCAGGCTAAGAAATTGAAGTTCAAATAGTCCGCTTCATCAAAGTCGGAGGCAGCTGCTGATGCAGCTATGCCTCCTTCCTAATGTTATCTTTTATTCCCTGACCAGTGGGACCTGGCATTCTTCCGGTTTGGGGGAATGTTGGTCCCCATTTTGTCACCATTTTTGGGTTAAATACTTTACATATTAACGCATGTTTTGTTATCTTTTGGCGTCTTTTGCACCATGCAGCTCACCATTCAAGCCTTAGGTATGAATAAATTTAAGGTTTATGTCAATTCTGTTTATTATTATCATTTTACGGTTTCAATGATTAAAATTGACATGATATGAAGCGCATTTGATGTATTAATTCATGTGTATAATTGTTTGCAGGTTATATGGTCTTTTAGACAGGCTGACAAACAGACACGCGTTCAACTAGATATATGGAGAGCATATTCAGCTTGCCGTCCAGATCACTAAACAGACCGCGCATCATTGGTAGTAGGTTTTTGTGCGTTAAAGGCATGTAAACGGCCATGGAACTGTTATAACCACAAGCCAGCATCTCAGCATCAGCCTTGTTCTGGAAGAAGCGCCCATCTAATGTCTCTGCGTGACACCTTGACGCTGGCTCCGATTAAGACTGAAGTCATATGCCACATCGTGTGCCAGAAGGAACCCGATCTGCGAAGGAGAATGAACTGTCATCTGTTAGTTGTTAATGTAATTATTTGCTATAATGATTGCCTTATCGTGAAGAGCAGTCGACTAGAGTTTCATTGACAAAGCATTACTCTGTTCGCTGTGTATGATCATGTTTCATTGACAAAGCATTACTCTGTTCACTGGGAGGCCCCCCCAACAACAGAGTTTTACATCTTTGTGTATGTTCTATCATTTCTTTTCTCTGTGACTAGTATAATTTTGCTTATAAGTTGTTTGTGTAGTTTTGTTTCTGTAATCATTTATGTTTTCTGTACCATAGATTTCAGTTCAATGTTATGCTGCATATGTAGGTTTTTTTTATCAGTTAGCAACCAGTTGCACCTAGAATAGCTTTCAAATTCTTATGCAAAGTCTTTATAGTTCATTGCATGATTTCTAGACTAAATTCCTTTGATTAAGTTATAGTAAATTTAGTTCTATTTATTTCAGTTTTTGTCATGAATTTGCTTAGGAGTATTTCAGTCTGTTAAATGATGTTTTGAATTATGAAATTAGCTTAGGTTATATTGTTATGGAATTCAATCATTAAGTAGGTTTACTTCTTGTTTTTTACATTTCATCAGCGTATGCACGAGACAGTTGCCTTCAATAAATCATTTAGATTCACTGTTCTCTTGAAGTTTTAGCATTTTCTTCAAACAGACTGTCATTCAGACAGCCTGTCCTACCCTTTATACAGACCTTCGTTTCCACCTGCTATCCAGTCGCTCATTCAGTCCTGTGTGTCTTTACTCTGTTTTAAGCTTATTTCTTAGTTTTCTGATTCTGTCTTGATAGTAATGGTTAGATAATGATTGTATTTTCTCTTAAGACCTTTGGATAAGATTATTTAGACTCCTTGTTAAACCTTATTTCTCTTTCTTCTTTCTTTTTACCTTATGCCTAGGAATTATGTCATGTAGTTTAACTCATTGTATTGATTTGTAATTGAACCTTTGATTTAAGTTGTTCCTTCATATATAAGGTCTAAGTTACATGCATTAATAGATTAAGTGGTTTACACACAATTTGTTCTCTTAACCATGTAATTGTTAAAAGAATCCATAAAATAGAATTTAGATCATCTTCTAAGTTTTCTGTTTGTTCATAAATCATGTCTACTTTCTTATAGTATTTTGTAAATAGGATTTATTTGTTTATAAATAATCATGTTTACTATTTCTTGTAACTGGACATTTCTCAGTTTACACATTTTTGTGGAGATCAAACTAGACTTAATCCCATTTAGCTTTTACACTTCTTTTGAGAGCCATTTTGATACCTCTCCTGCTCCAGTTCCCATTACAGTAAATGCTTACCCTCAAAATAATCAAGGTGAGTGGAATTAAGATGATTTAGTTTGATTTATGTACATTAGTTAGTGTATGTATAGTTATTCAAAAGTAGTACATTTAGTTGTTGTAAATCCTTCTTGATGTAGTCATTCTTTCAAGTAAAATCAATCTCTCTAAATCGAATAGTTCATTGTCATAACACTGTTCGTATCTGGACATTTATAAATAATTTGATGCCACTTTGCCTAGACCTCTGTTTTTATTAACTTAACTATATTAGATCTTTAGGAGTTTAACTCAAGATCTTTCAATCTTTAGCTTATTAAAGTATTACTACGATACTCTCTACCTTCGCATATATTTTGTAGCAACTCGAAGCCTACTAACCCCGGTTGATAATTAAATATTAGGTAAATTATTCAAGACAATATTTTGCCCAACACACCATAAACATTTGAAGTTGCTTGTAAGCACAATAGTCTATACTATATAGTATTATTATGCACATCCCTTACACTTGCTAGTTCCGAGAAAGCTCAGGCAAATAAGAAAAGGGTCGAGTGACATTCCATTATTGATGCTTGAAGATGATCAAAATGCAATTTAGCTTTAGGAAACTTAAGTTTAACTATTTTCAATATGCTTTAAGGTCCATGAAGAGTCTATGAAAATAATTCTTCTCTATAACAACTTTTCTTCCTTATATTTCATGTTTATGATAATTGGGTTAAAAGGCATTCCCTTCTCAACAAGTTCTGCAGATTTTTACAACCGTGTTGAAAAACACTACAAAACTTTGTTGGATATACATGCTTGCATTATGTAAAGAGATTTTATTGATATTTTAGATTAAGAAGGATATTGAATAAGAATTTATTTAAATGTTTAATACCCAATCTAAGTCTTTACTATCCAAGTGTTTTCATAGTATTTGAGGTTGGGATGGGGATAGAAATGGACTTGAATAACTTCTGGAAACCTATGTACAATATGTAAAAACTAAGATGACCCTAAAAACGAGATGAACAAGAGCAATCCCCAAAAGGATCAGACCTTTGAGTTGTTACATATCTTAGTTTGTTGACATGAAGGCTTTGCTGCGTGTAACGATGTTGCTAAAAAGACAATAGTTAAACTACCAGAAACCTAAATCAAAATCCATCATACACAACCCATATTTTGAGCTGCAACTTGCATAGATTTAGATTTAGATTTAGAATAATACAAAAAAATACGGATAGGATAAACGATCACATTGTCCAATCATCAAATCAATTGTCAAAATTGAAGATACATGCCCGGAACATCTCCAAAATATTCCTAGGACATCTTTGAAATCTACTTGGAATGTCTCCAAAATCTATCTGGAAGTCCCTAAAATCAATTGGGGACGTTTTGGGTAAGCCCAGCAAGTCGCCAAGTCCCCAATGAAGTTCTTGGAAGATTGGGGACGTTTCCTAAGGGTCCCTGAAACGTGAGGATGACGGGTACATGCCTTTTTTTAGGGGGGACGGGTCCCTGTGCAACATAGCTTTAGGTTTTTGTAAATACTATCTTTTTCATCATTTTAGATTATTTAAGTCATCCATCCATTGGTGTACTCCCTCCAACAATATCTTTGTTCATATTCTCCTATTATATCTATTATTTTTCAGAGATCTCCACTTTACCAAAAAAGGAAAAAAACAATAAAAATGATAAGAAAGAAAAGACACAAACAATACAAGCAGTCATCCATTCATTATGTAAATCCCTTCATCAATAAGCCACGTTCTTGCACCGAGTTTAAAGTGCATGGGCTAAGTGAAATGCAAAGCCAACTAGTTCCAAGACATCATCTATATATACACATTGGAAAGAAGCCCTATCTAGGGATTTGTTAAACTATGAAACAATGGTTTTGAAATTCCCCTTTGTTTTTGATGTACTATTGTATTATTGCTATGTTTTGTAAGATGTAGGGTGACCATTTATCTATATACATTGGAAAGAAGCTCTATATGGGGATTTGTTGCACTATGAAACAATGGTTTTGACATTCTGCTTTGTTTTCAATGCACAATTGTATCATTCCTATGGTTTGTAAGATGTAGGGTGACTTTCGATGGTTTTAAGCTATGTAACGACCATGACCTTGACTGAAGTGTCCCATGTCCACGTGTCAAATAGATACACTGTGTCAGACACATGTTTTGGACGTGTCTTGTTTTAGGACACATCCAAAACATGTGTCCGACAATATGTTAGGACGTGTCTTGACCTATGAGAACCGTGTCGCAAAACTGTGACACTTTTACCCTCATTCATTCACATTTTTCATAGAAGCTTGAGCTCTAAGAGGTTTTTTTTTTGCAGGTGATGAGCATTAGAAGGTTTTCCAAGGGATTGCAAGTGACTTGAGGGTGGATTTTAGTGGGAGCATTGCAATTTTTCCAGTAGGCAGTAAGAAGATACTCTCCATAGCCTTTGAGGAGGTGTCCCTTGATTCCTATCCCCACTCTACTTTTCAGTACACCCATAAACTTGCCCTAGCTCTTGTCCCATGAATTGTCGGTTCGACGAGGAATGAAAATCCCTTCACAAGCAGTTTTTCTTCGCTCTCACACATGACCCCCCATCCTCTCCTCATGTTCGCACAACCTACTATAAACTCCTTCGACGTAAAAAAAAACTTTTCTTTTATAGAGAAGACGAGAACTTTGTGTAGCCCTCCACTACTCCCTAAAAGCATTCTAGCATGCCCTTTTTCCTATACGTCATACTATCCCACTTGACCTTGACCCCCAAACCTTGTTTTCCCACACTACATCCCTTTATGACATTCCCAGACAACCTCCAATATGGATCCCCTCTCCTCCCTCCTTATGCCACCTTTTCTTGGAGAGGGATACCAAGAGAGCAGTCAACTATGAGTAACAATATGACAACGGGCAAATAAGGCCTACAATCCGAATTCCTGAAGCATGGTATCCGGTCCCTTGAGTCATATATTGTTGATCTATTTAATCATGTGATTTGTTCCAGTTTCTCCCCTATCTGGGCGGGACATTATTCATTCGATCCATAAATAGAGAAGTAGTTCTAACCCAAATAACTATAGGACTATCATGGTGGGCCATACCTTCTCTAAGCTTTATGCCACATTATTACACTAGTGGCTTTCTACGGAGCTAGAGAAACGACATCTCAGAGCTAAAGAACAAGCTGGTTTCTGTCCAGACCACCAGACGATTGATCACATCTTCACAATTCGAGGCATCATTGAGGAGGCTTGCCATCGCTCTTCAAAATTCTAGTGTTGCTTCGTAGACTTTCAGAAAGCGTTTGATACAGTACCAAGAGGGGCATTGTTCCAGACGCTTAGTGACATTGGTATATCTTAAGCTCTCTTGGTAGCCATCATGAGATTATATGAGTAAGTTTTGGGTTGCCTCAGGATGGCGCATGGTCTTTTGGATTTTAGTCAGAGTACCATTGGGGTAAAACAAGGGTGCCCTCTCTCTCCAACCCTCTTTGGAATTATATCGATGAGTTGGAGTTTTTCCTCCACGAGCACATCCAGGATGGGGATGGAAGCCTTCTACATCAAGTATTGATCTCCTTGCTTCTTTTTGTAGATGACTTGATCTTGTTGGCTTTGTTATCACAAGTCTTGTAGTTGCCCCTTTAGATGCTCCTATTTAGGATGGTAGAGAGAAAGGAAACTAAAGTTGCGACCGATGACAGCCAAGATGTTATCACAAATATTGTAGCTGGAGCTACCAGGATGCAAATAATTTATTGTCAGAGATATGAGTTAGTCCCTTTTATGATGATGGATACTTTTGCATGCATAATGATCAAATGGGAATTATTTTTAGAGCTATTCAGAGCATTGATCCAATATCCCCTTGCCAGGACTGATCCAGCAAGACCCCATTGAGATGATTTTGGCTTAGCCATGGTTCATTTGTGGAGTAGCAGAGCAGGTAGCAATATATTTCCTTTTCCCATGGTTCCAGAGATAGGTATATGGTTGAGCAGGTATACAGGTTGCATTTGGATTTATTGATTATCTCTATTGATTATTTCAATAGTTGTAACTTGGTATGATTAGATGACAGTGGTACTATATGGGTTTGAATAACTTGTTTTATGAGTAGTAGGATAACCTTTTATGTAAGGCCATTATGTATGCTCACTAGTGTTGCCTACCTTATGCAAAATTATCCTATCTTGCTATGTTGGCACCATGTTTCATTTCTTCCACCCATCCACATCTTCCATTTTGAGTTTTACCCCAAACTTTGACTTTGACTTGTGAGATTGAAGACCTTTTTCCCCCACTTGGATCTCTATGATGACAGACCCCATGTTGTTATGTGTCTCAGCTCTGAGTTGTGCAACAAAACTTACCGAATCCTTGACCCTTTTAGGCCAAGAGAACTTGCTGGTGTTGGGTCCTGAGCCTAGGTGAGTTGGGATTTTGAAGCCTTGACCTTTCTGGTCGATTTCCCCCGATGTTTGGTCCTGATTGTGGATAATCCCCTCTAGCTACCTGAGTTGTGTCAGCAAAAACTTGAAGCAAATTGTACTACTATCATTACATGCATTTATGCGATCCATTGCTATATCTTTTGAAATGCAAGACCATGATAAAATTGAAAATAAACTGTGCTTCTAAGCACATAAAAGAGGGCTATGAAATAAAATTTGAAAGGCCTAAAAGCAGATGAATAACAAATGCTATATCTAAATGACTGTTGGCTAAGGCCCAAAATGTATATAAAATGTAATGATTATTTCCTCACGGAGCCTACAAGCTGGGATGTGAGATGGGGTAAGGGACAACTAATTCTAAGTGTCCCCTATGATCTCTTCACTACAGTTTCTTGTGTTCTCAACACAAGGGTCCTAGAAAATATCCTCACGGAGCTTGAGTCAAGCTTGGATGTGAGTTGTAGACATTTGTTAAAGTTGAATGGGCACTCCTCAAATCAACTTATTCCATATGTGAGACACTACTATTCCCTATTGTTCTCTGCTTTTCATGGGTACAAGTGGATTCATGTTTCCCTAGTCTAAAAGATCACTATGTCAAAGTCAACAAGTCTATCCCTTCATATTAAGCCTTGGTTTACTCACCTCACCCATCATAGTGAATTATTAAGTCTATTAGTGAGCATACATAGGGGGCTTTGTAAAGGATTTAAGGATTACTCTGACTCAAGTCACGTGTTTATTTGTGTTTATGTACCGATTTGTGCTAGTGATGCTTTAAGTTTGGATATTAACATAATCATGTGAGTTTCATCCATCTATGATGCATAAAGGATCATCTAGATTATTCTTCAGCCTTTATTTTGAGTACTTTGACTTGATCAACACGTTTCCTGAGGCAATATGGCTACAGTGTTCGAGATTGCACATTTATACTCCAAGTATGTCCAGTATACCATTTCCACGTTCAGTTGGTGATTTGTGGCCATTATACAGAGTTTTCATGATTTATTATTATTATTATGGTCAACAATATTCCTATGAAAGATGAACCTAAGGTTGCTTTTGAATCTTGCCATGAAAATTGAATTTCCGACATGAGCCTCACATTTAGCCCTAACTCATCTACCACTTGAAACATTGCTCTCTTTTTCCTACAGTGTGCTATGATGATCACTCAAAATATGTTTGCTCAAAAAATTCCCTAATAGTGAAAAAAGTAATTCAATTACCATTGTGATCTTTGATAAACGGATACATATTTTGTATAGATTATCCTTGCATGGTTTGATATTCAAATACAACAAAGTTTTGAAATATTTATACGATAGAGGAAAGGTGTTGGTATACAACAAAATGTCTAAAATGACAAATTTTTGGAAAGATAGCCCTTTTAGCAAAAATGGAGACTTAGTCGGGACTTTTTCAAAAAAGTCGAGACTTGCCATTTTAGTTAGCCATTGCTTTTTGGAAAAAGTGGCGACTTTTTGAAAAGTTAAAAAATTGTGATTTTTTCCATCCGATTTTTCGTCTTAGGGAAAAAATCGCGACTTTTTAAAATGTCGGTGATTTTTCGAAGAGTTTTTCAACACTGATATTTTGCTTGAAGACCATAGGACTTCAAATATTTTGCTTGAAGAAGCCTTGCAAGTACAGATCTTTGGTGCAACCGTCATACTCAATCCTCGCATTAACCCTTGTGCAAACTGAGGGGTAACAGACTCAAAAATGTTATCCACAATAGAGGGTATCTAGAATTGTTTTGAAGCCTCTTCGTAAAGGTGAAGCAAGAGTCTAATGGCCATATTGGTAAAGTAGATCCTGCCCTAATTATTATCTCAAACTCAACACTTAGACTCCAAAAAATCGCTAAGTGTGAGACTTTTCCATAGTGGTTCCTCTGACAAGGATGCACGAATCTGAATTGGAAGAAATGGTACTTCTAATTAGAGCAAGGATTTTCCTAAAGAAATGCCGAAAAGAAACTTGGCCAAACACAAAGTTGTCATCAAAATTGGATAGGATGCAATTCTAAGTGCTAAAAGTAACTTTACATGATCCTTTTGAGTTACCAAGGCAACCAGACTACATTGTTAAAAAATTGTCTTGCAGAAAATACCATTGAGGGCGTCTTATCAATTCCATTTCACAAATACAACATGCAGTAACCCTTCTATATAACCTATCAGAACACTTGGATATTTGATCATTCCTCTCTGGGCTGATGGGATAGATGACTCGATGTCTCCTGAAACATACAGCTCAAACATTCAAATGAGATCCATCCCTACATGCTTTCTATGCAGCAACACATTTCCCTTGCCCCTTTTGGTTGTGCTTAACTGTAATGTCCTCTTCCTTTTAGGCCCTAAGGCCCATACCGCTAACCTATGTGATTCTTGTGGGTTCGAGCGGTTACTGATAACTAGGGAATCAGATCATGACTGATGCCATCCATAGAAGATCTACACCATCCTCATTTGGTCAAGAAGGGCCACCTGGGCCAAAGGCCACCTTCATGTATGACCATGCTCTTTTCCATGCTCCATGCATGACCATGCTCTTTGCATGCAAGTCAACGGCAAATTAGAAGATAAAGTGACCTAATTAGGTCAAAGATTAGGTTTTGCGCAGTTGAACTTTATAAATAGAAGGTAAAGCAAGAGGAGACCTGACTTATGATTATTGATTATTTTGGGAGCACTTGGATAGCAGCACAGCGTGCAGCACAGCAGTTGGGGTTGGAGACGGAGTCTTCAGCTAACAGGATTTCGGTAGTGAAACATCTGTCCTAGTCTTATTCCGAGTAAGCCATACTGGTTCACCACTTGTTCTTCATTTCATTCATCAGTTATATAGCACAGGGTATAGATTGTTGCAGAGGCACGGTGCAGCCGTAAGAGGGGGTTTTCAACCAGAAATCCCTAATCAGCTATCGGGCCTTCAGATCTCAGTTTCCTTACGAAACTCAGGCATCATTCTCACCAGCAGCTTCATACTCCAGTACCCAGTGACTATTAGCTCCATCTGAGCTCATCCGAAGGAGTTATCAGCATTTCCAGACCACCAGGGGCGTGAGCAGCTGCCTCAGAGAACCAAATCGCTATCATACTTAGAGGGTTCAGAACTGCAGCATTTTCCAGCCAATCTCTCCGGCATAGCAAGGCTATCAGCCCTGCAAATCGGCAGATCCATCGGGCCCCTCCTTCCTTGAGGGCGTCACCTTTTTCTCTGCTTGGGCGTCTTATTGCTGGAGCATTCACCGGAGACGGGAGAGATCAGTTCCTCTCCGATCCAGATCTCAGTACTTGCAGACTTCATCTGCAGCAGTTCAGCTAGTTATCAGTGGTAAGTGTGTATCCTATCTCACAAACCCTAACCCTAATTTTTCCTATAAAATAGGGATTTTTGCCTGGCAGTTTGTAAGCCCAGTTGTATCCGCATAATTGTTTAGAAATAGAAAATATCGGGATTTTGGATATTTCAGTGGTATCAGAGCTAATTTCTTGTTCAGCTGTGGGCTTAAGAGATGAAAAGTAGATGAATACAGAAGGGGATCCTTTTGTAACCTATAGGAGGAGGAAAAGTAGGTACACAGGAGACTTTGAAGATATCCAGCTTGAGGATACCAATTCTGACATGGAACAGATAGGTATTCATGCGGATAGGGGAAAAGGAACGGGAGATGAGGAGGATCGGATGGACTTTCGCAACTTGGCCTCTGCATTGCAAGACTTAGCGAAAGGACAAAAAGAAGTCCTCAATGCAATCAGTAGACTGTTAGCGAAAGCAGAACCAGGTATCAGCAGTACACCCCCTTCACCAGTAGAGCGGGGATCTTCTAGCGGCAGTGGAAAGATGGCGTACACCAACATCCAGAACACTCCCCACATATACAGCAGACCTACTATCAGGCCTACCATGCCTCACTTCTTGGCAGATACAGTAGGGGGCCCGGTCATGCAGGTAGAGCCCAGCGAGCCTTATGGGGCTTATTTGCAAGAGTACACAGACTTAGGAGATGAGTTTCATGCTGCTTTGTCTTTCTCCGATTTCTGCAACATGAAGAGCAGGAACAGGCCCAAGAATTTCAACAAGGGTTTCAATCACAACTATGAGCTGCAGAAAACCTTGGGTAGGTTGACCATCCCAAACTTTGATGGGACTCACGGAGGATCAGCGAGAAC
>LPNX010903899.1:4075-15361 GCA_001517045.1 Pseudotsuga menziesii | reverse complement strand
GTAACCATTTCATTGTTTATTAAATATACAGAGAGAAAACCAATTCTGGTTCCGATTAACACCATTTCATGAGTATTTGTTGATTATTCTTTCATGAGATTAATTCTTAGTTCCTAGATCATGTGCAAGAATTAATATGGTATCAGATCATGCGGCGAGACGAAGATCTATCTCTCAAAAACAAGATTTTTGACAGATTTCTCCATGAAATTTGAGCAATAGCTCAAAAATCCAGCACTGCACCAGAAGCCAAGGCTTACCACTCAATATCCCAAGTAAAGAACTTGTTGATCAAGCTTACTTGATTGACTATGCTGGGTGTGATGAAAGCCTAAAATGTGCTGGCTGTCTGACCTTACGGTGCCCCTTTTGTTTTGATTTGCAGGTTTTAACAGGTACAACTTCAAATGGACTCATCAATCCCTCTTCTCACCCCATTCACAAGCTATTCGGAATGGAAGTTGAAGATGATTGCATCTCTGAAGAGACGAGGTCTCTATGAGGTGTCTATTGGACTTGGAAAAGAGTCTTATGAGAATGAGAATGTCTGGCTAAATGACGGTGATAGAGCTTTTGGAGCAATATGTCTGGCCCTTTCTCCTAGCTTCTACTACCTTATTATTGGTTTTTGCTTAATACCCAAAGGAAGTCTGGAAAAAATTGGACAGAACCTTTGGCAAGCACAATGAGGATCATAATAGTAATTTGGAGATCATAGCCAGCACCACAAGAGTTATTTTCTCAAAATTCTCAGCCTTTACTCTCTCTGATGAAGTTGTTCAAGATGAAGATGAAGCAGAATCGTCTACACAGTCAATTCGAATTGAAGAAAGTCTCCATGCAGTGACTCCTTCTCCTGATGCTCCGGAAGTTCATGAGATCTCTGATATCTCATCTCCTCATATTTTTGAAACAGAAGAAAACATTTTAATATCTGATATTGAATAAAAATACTGCTGCACTTCCATGCAAACATTCACCAGTGATTTTCCTTTGAATTATGTGCAAAATATACCAGTAATTGCTTCCGAAAGTGAATAGAAATTTATTTTTTATCCCTCTAATGTTGATGCTGGTGTGAAAATATGTAAAAAATTGGATATTTTGGAATAAATATCATATTATAAGAGTGACACATTCTCTCCCCATGGTCTCGATCTTTCAGCAAATTCCTGCAGGATTACAAGCACTAAAATTCAGAATTTTGAAGAAAGAGACAACTGTGCATCCACCGTCTCGGTTGACCATAATTTTGGATCTGATATGAGCCTTATTGTATCTGATATGATATTATTTGGATCTGATCTGATATTTATTGGTTCAAAATTTTAGGTTCATAAACATTCAGTACTGCTTGTAGTTGTTCTCATCAACGGTGTGAAGAAACAAGTACCGCAAGTCTCCTACAAAACTACTGCTGGGGATTTGATTTCATTTCACAATTTTGGATCTGTCATGAAATTATTTAGATCTGATTTAAATTCTGATATAATATTATTTTTCTCATATTTTAAAATACAAGAGCTTTCATTCATGCTTGTAGCTGCTCTCATCAATTCTGGTGTGAAAAATCAAGTACCACAATTCTTCTTCAAATTTGCTTATGGGGATTTGGTGTTAGTTTCCTATTATGAGGTTGCTGATATTTTATTTTGTGATTGATTAGATGTTTTAGAATCTATATCATATTATTGAGCTCAATCATTCACTCTCCAGTTTCCCGAGGATTCTCTACCTTTGGACACAAGCTCATCTCCTCACAGAACTAGTAAAGAGGAAGACATTCTGCATCCGCTTGGACACTTGCTCCTAAAAATTGGGGCTGATTTTACCACTCATGGTTTGCTGTTAAAGGCTGCAACATATCAGTTTCTTGAGTGTTCCACACATGGTTCAAATCCTCAAGAACCTTTGCTCTCTCTTTAGATGATTTCAGCTACTCTACTTGGGTCCAGTTTTCACCATGCGGCTGCTTATATTTCTGATTCAGTTGAGTGCATTGTTCATCTTCCAAAGTGGAAGATTCCTCTAGACATATTCATTTAGTTTGGATTCATAGGTTCACATGCACAGTCTCAGGATAATACTGCATAGAAGAACCAATTCTTGATTTACTGCTTAGTTTGAGGGGGGGTATTTTTCCCATGAGGTTTTCCCTGTTTCCTTGGTTATATTAAGCAGTTACTTTATTGTACAAGGTGACCTATGGCCTTTGTTTCCAAGGACCTATAATTCTTATGCATTTATGTTTTCTAACTCTTCCTGATTATAGCTTAAGGGGGGGTGTTGGAGACGTTTACCATCATACACACTCTTTTTGGTCAAATTGGCCTAGTTAAACCACTATCCTAAGTATAATTGACATTAATTGACATCAGTGAAGCATTAATTGCCATCATCCAGTCACACCCATGCCTTCCTACAATCAATGAGTCTAACTTATCCTTCTCCTACAGTCAAGGAGGCTAACTGGAGCACTCCGGGGGTGATCTGAGTGATATTAATGCACCTAATTGCTAACTGGTGGTTACAATCAGTTCAACCAGTTAGTTAAGGCACATCCTCTCATTAAATATATTATTTAATGATTATTTATTATTATTTAATGATCTGGAGTCAACAGGGTGCCTCCACCAACTTCTGATGGTTAGTTCAGCTTCAGTTAACCTCATCGGGGTTCATTCAAGTCATGGAGCACTAGCACTTGATGGTTGGCTTGCTATGACATGTGTTTGATCTCCTTCAGTTGAGATTCAGTAATTTATTGCACTCCAACTTCAGTTAGGGTTTGGTGAGTCAATTAGGGTTTTGGTCAAGTGGTTAACTGAGTGTGATTGAATGGCTAAGAGTCAGTTAAGCCAGAATCACTCACTAAATTCGAATTGTCTCCTTAGGTATTCGAATTCTTCATGGAGTTAAGCTATTTCTTAACATTGGTATTGTAACCATTTCATTGTTTATTAAATATACAGAGAGAAAACCAATTCCGGTCCAATTAACACCATTTCATGAGTATTTGTTGATTATTCTTTCATGAGATTGATTATTAGTTCCTATATCATGTGCAAGAATTAATAAAAAGGTACACCTTGGAAAGGGACCTCTTGAGTGGAAGTCCTAGATGAGGATGCCATCTCTAAACTCTCTAATAACCCCCTAACTACCACACACAAGCAAGTACTACTCAAACTAAAAGCAACAAGAAAACATGTGAAAGGAGTGGATAAGAGTTAGGAACCTCACAGGACAGGCCAAAAGGATAACTCAGATGGTTTGAGAATTCCTAAAAGGGTCTCCTAATATACGCAGGGTATGAGGGAGCTCAAATCGGTAGTAGTGCTGTCTAATGCATAACCATACACAAGGGGCCTTCTGATATACAATTGAGTATGTGAAGTACCTTTCAATATACCTCAAGGGCACGTGAAAGGCTGTTCGATATACCGACGGTACGTGGGAGAACCACGTGAGTCCCGGGATGTAATTATGACAAATAACGACAACTCCTACATTTAAGAACACCCGAACACATCTCTAACTTATCACTCAAATTGCTAAAAGTTTTAACCTAGTGCTACTGTTAATTTTATCTTGTGCGTTTAGGTGGAAACATGGAGTGAAAACTTGAAATTAAAGAAGATGCACATTTATCTATATGATAATGCAAGTTTCCTCTTCAATGAAATTCTACCTAAGAGAGGGAGAGAGATTTACTTTTCTTCCCAAAAATGCACACCCAAATGCAAATGCAATTATATATTTTCAAACGAAAAGTGAAATATCAATGCCCCCCAAACAATCTTCAAAGCAAATAAAAAAGAGAGATCTAGAGAACATCTAACATAAATAAACTAGAAATTTTTCCTATCTTTTCATGCTTGAAAAAGACGCATAAAAACTCAATGGAAAGACGATTTGACTAACGCTTCCAAACAAATCTAACTCTAATGCATGCAAAGTTGAAATAGATGTTTCTTCTCAATGAAAGTAAGATCTATAATTTCGAACAATCATGCACAAAACAAGAAGAAAATCGTTCAACAAACTTGTGAATAAAGAAAAAGAGAGAGAAAACTAAAAATTCTCTTTGAAACAGACAAGGAAACGAAGAACCAGTCTTTCCTACCAAGCACTGAAAAATCAGCATGCGGAAGGAAATAAGAATCACCCCAAGCAAGGAAAGACTCAAAACAACATGGATCACTCATGCATTCCAAGTCCAAAACAAACCAAAAACCTAATCACGAAAATGAAATGTATATTTCCAATTCGAATGAATGATATCTATAGAAAGGAGTAAGAGGTTTCAAGCAAAGAAAATAATGCAAAATCTAATGCAAGAAACATAAACTCTCTTTGAATGCAGAGGGAATATAACAATCAAAGTGACTACAGAATACACAATTCATTTTCATCAAAAAGTAAGGCAAAAACACACAAAAAATCAAAATACAAAGTCTGGAATAGGGCCTAACTGGCACCGCGCAGATGAACCTGCTGACAGGCAGTTTTGAGGAAGAACCGCTTCTTGCTCACTGGATTTAGGTGGTGGCACCGCGTATTGCTAAATAGACTCAGGCGGTGGCACCAATCCTTGCCAACAGAACATGTGTGGTTCCATGTAGATGACCAAAACAAAAGAATAACGAAGGATCCAATCAGAAAAAGGCTAGATCAAGGAAAATACTGTTGAATTGAGTATGGAAATAGAGCATAAAAGACTGAAATGACTCAGATATGAATAGATATGGAAATTTCAAACCCAAATAATGCAAGTCAGAAAGTAGATCTAACTTAAAAGAGTTGAAGAAAACAGAGCCTAGATTCGGACAAGAGTTGCAGACTGAGGAAGAACATAACAACTAATACACTAATTCCCCGGCAAAGTCACCAGATTTGTTAGCTGTAATATTTCACCTCCTATGAACAGCAAGGTGTTCTGCTAGTTTGAATGGTTCAGATCCAGAACAAATAGATCACAGAGGCTGATAACTCTCCCTAGACGCTGTAGATATCTAGAATACAAGGCTTTGACAGTTCACCTGTGTACCTGCAAAAAAGATCAACACGAAACGAATCAAAGCAACCAGAATATGATCTACTAATCTATGCTAGTGACTAAGGAATCTAGCAATATATATCTGAAATCAAACATCGATAATATATATGGGATAGAAAATCAACTTGCATTAGAAATATGAAGAATTTTACAACCAAGCCTTAGTGTTGACATGCATCTCCATGAAACCAGCTCTTCATCCCCAAAAGCTCCGAATCTATCTCTCTATGCTCTCTCCAAATGATCTTGGGCCAAGAATCAATCCAACAGCATAACAATACCTTCAAAATGTTCTCCCCTCAACCATGGCTATGAGATCATATTTATAGGGCTTTAATGGATAAATATGGTTGAGAAATTAGTGGGTGAGGTGGCCTCTAAGATCCTAGGATGAGGGATCTCGAGCTCAACCAACCCACAGCAGTAGGGATAAGGGATATCTCGAGGCTTATCATCTAGAAGCCTCGAGAAGCTTCTCTTTTTCCCTTTTTACCCAGGGTACCGCACTTTGCCTTCTATGACAGAGCAGTTCTTGCTCTGTTCTGGTAATAACCACCTATGGGCCAAGGGAAATGGGAGGTGGCACCACTTGTGGACAACCGATGAAAGGCTGCGTGAGCAGGGGTACCGCTCTTGGACAAAGGGACATGCGCGGTGCTGGGAATTTGTATGATAGACTGATAAGAAACCATTTAGTCTTCACTCCAGAAGCTGGGATTTCAGGGCAAGTAGGTATGTCAAAGGTCTTATCACATGATGGTGACATGATTTTGGTATAACATAGTGGAAGGGATACCCATAATGATGGGTGGAATAGACACCATTCCA
Organism: Pseudotsuga menziesii; assembly: GCA_001517045.1. Classification (NCBI taxonomy): domain Eukaryota; kingdom Viridiplantae; phylum Streptophyta; class Pinopsida; order Pinales; family Pinaceae; genus Pseudotsuga; species Pseudotsuga menziesii. The sequence continues at coordinate 9,474 of LPNX010903899.1, read as the reverse complement.
CTACCAATCGTACCTCCTTGAAAGGGATCAAGATGTGCACCATCCATGGGGCTAGATTGGGTAGTGAACAAGGTAGGTTTGGGTTGATAGGAATCTGAATCAGACTCAAAGTAATTATATGGATTCGAAGGTGGTAAACAATGTCAAATATGGATCTCACGGTGATGGTTCAAAGAATCGAACTGATGGGTGTGCCCCCTAAACCTATGTGAGTAACATGGTGGATTTATGATAATGTGGTGGTGTGTTTTAAAAATAATGTAGGTGTAAGGGTGTCAAACATATGCTCAAAAACCCAACTAGAACCGAGTGTGCAGGAGGAAAGCATACAAATGGTGGATCACAGGCCAAAAAGAAATCTCTAAATCCATACTACAAAAATGTATTATAGCAGGTAAGTCTACAATAAAATGGCCTGAAATCCAACAAGAAGCACTACCTAGAAATAAAAATGAGTCACTAACCTACGGGGTATGAGTGCAAGAAAAATCCTAGCTACAAGCTGGAAGCCCATCAAAAATCATATCCTCAGTAGGGTGATGAAATCCCAATCAGATAATACAAAATGGAAGAACAATAGGCTAAGAGAATCCCACTATCGAGAGGGACCTCCGGGTAAAATATCCCTAGATAGAATGGAAACTATGATACCTCATTCATCACATGTCTAGAGTGTTTTACTGACACTTCAGCTCTTTTTCCATAGACACCCGGTATACTCTAGCATGTACGAGGTGTACTATGAAGGGTTAGCATTTGGTGCAAAGTGAAGTGCGGTATTCCACCGTAACTTTCGAAACACCTTCGTTGTGGCTTACTCCCGTAGAGTGGGGGGCCTTCCAACAGACTGGTTGTGACTGTGTCAACAAGTACAAGAGGATTTTTTTCCCCTAATGGACAACAACTATGTCTCAATATGTGAGTAACAAAGGGGTGTTGTTTGGATGTCTATCCCCAACGTCTTAACTTAGCTACAAGATTGATTTGGTCCTCAAATGAGGTTATAATGTTGGTTGTATCAAGTTAATTTTTGAGGCTAGCTTGGGGTCATGAACCAAGCGTTTGTGTTTATGGTGTGAGATGTATGAAATTGATGTGTATAAAACCCAGTGATCTCATGCCTGAGATGCAAAAAATGTAGACAAATGACAGTAAATGACAGTAATTTATCTTACACTGAAATCTTGTACTCTTGATCCATGTGTCAATCCTTTGCCTAATCCCCAAATTTCTCTCTGCTAAAGTTGACTGAGATTGAGATTTTCCTTATTTTTTCCCTCGCTAGGAAGTTCAGGGCCATTTTCCTTCATGCTAGGTGTACCAATCATGTTTTTTCCCTTCATGATAGGTGTGTCAATGCCGATGCTCTATCTCCCACTGCTAGGTGCATCGAAGGTTCTTTTTCCCTTTTTGAAAGTGCACCGATGGTGTTTTGAGGGAGCTTCGAGACCCTTCTCAAAGGTGGATGAGGTGGAGGTTTATCCCTATTATCTAGGTGAGGTGGCATTCAGTTTATAACTTATAGGGAAGATCCATTTGATCCCTCCTCCTAATCCTCAACCTAATCTCTCCCTTTATCCTTATAAATTAAACCCTCTCTCCATTTGGAAGGGAGGGAGGACTATCATACTATTATGCTGGTGGAATTTCTAGGTGATCCCTATCATCCTTTGAGAGGATTTCTAGCTTTATTTGGAGGCTTTGTATTGGATTGTTGCATGGAAAGTTGCAGCATTAAGGCTTGGTTGTGACATTCCTACTTTTGTAATTCTATGTATCTCCTTGATTACATTAATACAAAACTCTTTCCATAAATATTATTGTGTTGATAATGTTTAGAGATTTCTTCCTTAACTGTTAGCTTAGATCAATTCATGTTTGGATACACATATTTTTTTTCTTTTTCCACTTGCTTGACAGGGTTTTGTAGCTGAAGATCTGAATATTCTGGAGCTTGGATCAACAAAGAGAGAAGAGGATTTTCATATTTCAGGTAGGTGATGTATCTGTTACTTTGCATTTCCATTTGATCTAGGAAAGTAGGTTGTATTCTTTACTTGATTTTTTCTATATCCACTTGGACTAGGGAGGTCTTTATTTATTCTGATTGAGTATATTTATCCGATAACAAATTTGGTGACCACACTAGGGATCGAACCCAGAATCTCCGGTTTATCAATCCTTTTTCTATCCTCTAGAGACCCTCATTCCTTCGTATTTTTCCTTTGAAGAGTGTCTTGCATCCTCTTGATTCTCTTTGGATCACTATTATACCTCCTGACCTTCTCCTATAGGAGATATAGCTTTTATTTTGTTTTGTTTCTCCACTAGTGCACCTGGGTTGTGTAGATAGAGTGTCGTTGGTATCATTTTTTAATGTCAAAAGTGTTGTCTGTATAGGTGTTTTTTTACTTAGGAGAAAGTGCACCATCAACACTCTTACACAGTGTTTTAGGTGACCCTTCCACTCACAGGTGATATTTTGAAGTGTTATAGGTGCGTCGGTCTCCTCATAGGCACTCTTTTGCAGTGGAGCAAGTGTGCCTATCCCTCATAGGCGCTCTGGTGTAGTATAGGAAAGTGTGCCGCCCTTTGAAACTCAGTTTTTAGCTTGATTTTCCTTCATTTTTTGGTTTTGGTTTGATGGATTTTGGTTTTTTATGCTGCATGTGATAGTCATAGACCCCATGGACCCAACATTATCTCTNTTAATCTTAGAATCTTCATAGTTAGCTTTGACTAGAACTTTGTTTTCTTAGATCTCTGATTTCTGTCTTCCTTAACATAAAACTCTTTCCCTACCTTAGGTATTTTTCATCTAAAGAGAAATGTGCATTGTCATGTAGCTAGGATTTTCATTCTTTTTACATTTCCTGTCTACACATCATGCATCCACTTAACCGCTCAAGATAAAATTAACGCTAGCTTAGGTTTAAGATCATTTAGTAACTGTGTGTAAGTTAGTGACATGTTCCAGCATCATTAAACGTAATAGTTGTCTTTTATTTCCTGCACTACATCTCAGGGACTGTGTGGTTCCTCCACGTACCATCGGTATATCGAACGACCTTTCATATACCCTTGAGGTATATTGAAAGGTACTTCACGTACTTGATTGTATATCAAAGGGCCCCTTTTGAATGGTTGTGCATTAGACAACAACACTACAGAGTTGATATCCCTATACCTAGTGTATATTGGGAGACCCTCTTAGGATTGTTGTGACCAACTGAGTTACCCTTTTGGCTGTCTTGGCATTGCAGAAATGTGAAGCCTTGGTAATCCTATAAGAGTCCTGAATTTTGATTCACTCCTATTCAAACAGTTTGCTTGTGGCTTTTAGAATTGAGTATTTTTTTTTTTGTGTGGTACTTCAAATGTTCTTAGAGAGTTCGGATATGGGAGAATTTCTCAGGACCACCAGTAAAGAGAACCCTTTTCAAGGTATGTCTTTTGTTTCTCCCCCTTGTGGAGTTGTTGGTCCTCCTTTCATGGCCACTTTGAACCTTCCCAGGTTGACTATAGGATTACCTGTATGGTTATTCTCTATTCTTGTCATACCAAATGCACCCTTTGAGTCTGATCCTGGTCCTTTACTGCATGAGCATCAACCTCATGTTAACCCTTATCCTTATTCCTTGAATGTTGAATCAAATTCCCTTTCTTCCTCTTCACATGTTGAAAACTCTGAAGTTAGTAAATGGGTGGCTAAGAAGAAGACGAAAAGGAAGGCTAAGAAGAAGAACACTAAGCAGAAGGTCATAGCTCCAACCTATGATCTTCATGTTGGAATCCCACCAACCACTGATCATCATGCTGGGAGTATTGATGTACCTGATTCCCGCCTCCATAAAGCTAAGTTCCCTTGTAGACTTTGGAAGGGTGATCACCTTCTCAAGGACTATCTCGGTCTTTCCCTTGTGTCAGAAGTGTGGTCTAAACATCCTGTGTCCTCAGTCTCTAATTATCATGATGATGATGCCCTGTAAACTAGTGACTCTTTAGTTAAGAGTCGAAAAGGAAAGGTTAGGTATCCTTTCTTGTTATGTAAGGATATGCACTGCACTTACCTTTGTCCTCGCATTGATGAATCTTCAAAGTTGTTGGAATATCTTATTGTTCCTTAGCAACAGCTTCCAACCAGTTATTGTAATTTGTCCCTTGACATCCCATTGGTTTATCAAGTGGTTGATCCAAGTCTATCCTTGGTCAATCTCACTCTTTTGTTGAAGAGTGAAGTTGAAGTGGTGATTCAATTCCATCCTTGGTTGATCCCACTCTTCCTTTGGAGAGTGACTTTAAAGTGGCCAAGTCGATGTCATCTCCACCCAATCCCACTCTTTTGTTAGAGAGTGTTGAGACTGAATTAGTCCCTTTGAAACAGTCTTTGTCTTGTCCCTCTCTTCTAATCGAGAGCGAAAACCATCCTGCTAAAGTTTTCGTAGTTAGTTCTGATTATTCTATGCAAAAATAAGTTTTGCCTCTTTCGATAGAACCCTCTTCAAGTAGTGAGGTTATTTCCTTTGACTGGAGTAACCTAGAAGAATCTTGTCTTCATTCAAGTGTTCCTTTCCAGATAGTTGTGCGAGTTACTTCTAAGAGCATACTCCGCACTATTGTTGACGAAGGGGCTTCTGTTAGTATTCTATCCTCTGCTGCTTGGTAAGCCATAGGCTCTGCTCCACTTGTGCTAGACACCGATCAGATACTGGATTTTAATCGAAGACCTACAGTGCCTTTAGGGGTCCTTCCTCAATTTCCTATCACTTTGGAAGAAAAAACTGTCTGTATCGATGTTATGGTAGTCCAAGGTCCCTTGGATTTCAATATGCTCCTTGGGCGTGATTATGTTTATGTCATGAAAGCTGTAGTGTCCACATTCTTTCAAGTGATGTGTTTTCCCCATGATGGGAAGATTGTGACCATCGATCAACTTTCCTTTGTTAAACTCGATCATCGTATGACTCCTAGTCATCAGACTTCCCTGAATGTCCCGCATGTTCTTGTGGTTCCTTCCCCTTCTAGTTACCTTCTTCCCATCATAGGTAAAATGGGGGGCATGGCTCTAGCATTTGGACATCATACTAGAGTTTATTCGCTAGCTTATGTAAGGGGAAACCCACCAACCTCTGGACATCATGTTGGCTTAGAATTGCTTGTGAGCATAGTTCTTTTTCTATGTCAAGCTCGTTAAAAAATGAAATAGACATAGTGAGCACAGTTCTTATCCTATGTCAAGCTCGTTAAAAAATGAAACAGGAACCCATGAACATAGTTCCCTTTCTGTGTCAAGCTCGTTGAAAAATGAAACAAGTTAGTGAGCATAGTTCCCTTTCTTTGTCAATCTCGTTAAAAAATGAAACATACCTTGTGAGCATAGTTCCCATTTTGTGTCAAGC
>LPNX010903882.1:0-23400 GCA_001517045.1 Pseudotsuga menziesii | reverse complement strand
ACAAAATGAACTTCACGGATGCGTGAACGACGTTATGAGGATGCAAGGCAGCCTCATTCATCGCTTCGGCTTTGCCAAAGAAAATATTAATATCCTTATTGACACAGACAAGCTGTATACGAATCCCACTGCCACGGTCCACACGGCAGCACCAGCGGCAGGAGACGGAAATGGAGATCAAGCAGAAGCAAATGGAGATCCAACGCGTGGACCTTGAGAATGAACGAGTGGCAATGGCGATGGGATATAAATTTTATTTTTTTAATTTTATATTATGATGTCATCTTGCCACATGTCGACTGAAATCCAGATACCAAACCCCAATGTTGACATCATCGCCTATCAACCAATCAGCTGGGTAGAAAAATAGATTTTTAACAAAATTAAAAAAAAATATTTTGCAAAGGCCAAAGTATCACTTAGGAAAACAGGTTTGATTTTTTAAATCCGCGTCAAAAAACACCAGCTAATGCCCAAAGTCAACGCGGTTTGAAATCGAACAATTGCAATATACCAGCCGGAGGCAGGTATAATAAAGCAACTTATTTTACTTTACAAATAATAATATGTAATTCAAAACTTGAATACTATTTTTTTTAAACAAAAGATATTCAAAATTAATTTAACAAATATTAAATTATATTTATGCTTAATAATATTTTTATATGTTTAAAAGCTAATTTCAAAAACTAGATTAAACTAAAAAAAAGTGGAAAATGAGAAAAAAGGTTAAAATATTATATTCTATATTTTGCTTTCAAAAATTAGTTTAAAGATTGTATATAAAAAAGAATAATAATATTAATAAAGTTGTTTCAAAATAAAAAATAAAAAATTATATATATACACACAAGTGACAACAACAATATAATCTACTATAAATATTTCTTGGACTTTCAAAGTTTTATAAATATTTCTTGAACTTTCAAAGTTTTTATGATATATGTAAATTATATTTTATTTTTCTATTTTTAATTAATACATTTAATAATAAAAATATTATTTTAAGGTTTATAGACAAATGAGAATTTAATTCATATAAAAATAAATAGAATACACAAAAAGAAATTAATATTATTTTTCTTAAATTTTAAAGAAACTTTTTGTTTATTTGATAAACTAATAGATGAAGTGAAACATATAGTCTCTACATGCCTAGAGTATGGACTAATCATGTAAAAATCATAGAGCAATAATAAAATTATTATACTATTCTATTATATAAAGAACTAGACCAAGGAAGAACTCCTTTCTCTCATTGCTTATTTCTAGTCCATGTTGCATTCATTTATTTTTTCAAAGAGAAAAAATGTTATAACTTGTTATAAGTTACATTGTCTTTATAAAGAAATTTTTGAGGAATGTAGAGTCTTCAAAACAACAACATTGTATCATACACTCACGCAAAGAAATATTGTCAACATAACAAAACTCTCAACTAGTAATCGTGCTAACTCTTAACTAGCAATCGTGCTACCATATTACAGAGTTGCCATGAAGGAGACTAATAGAAAAAACTATATATAGACAGTCTATAAGAAGCCTAATTTCTTTGTATCAACCTTAACATCATCAACATATTCCTCAAAATGATCAAACCATTCATATCCCCAATAGTCTATTTGGATATAAGCTATCAGCCACAAGTTAAAGTCACGATAGATGTGAGAAAACGAAAGAAAAATAAACCATTCTTTTAAAACGTGTACTCTTTTTGCCCATTGTTCCAAATGAAGCACTTGTAAATTTGAGTGATCAATAACCCAATCAATAATAACTTTAGAGTCTCCATGACCTTTAGCTTTAAAATACCCCGCTTTTGAGCAAACCCAAGAAACCCCATGAGACAAAAAAGTTGAAGCATTCAGATTGTAACAATTTCTAACACCCATAAAAAATGAATATAATGGTCCCTTTTTATCCTAAGAAACATACAAGCTCCATAATCTCCTCCATTCTTTGGACCATCAAAGTAACCTATAAATACATGATCATCAAAATGGGGCAAAATATTTGGCCTAACATCTTTGAAGTTATTTTCTTTAAAAAAATATAAAAAAAAACTCATTATTGTGATACTAACTAATATAATAAATAACTTGCAATCCTCAAAAATAAATCTATTTCTTGCTTTTCAAACTTCCCAAACAACAAATCTATTTCTTGTTTTACAAACTTTCCAAACAACAAAAAGTAGGATTTCCTTAAATTTAATCTTTTCTATTGAACCAGCCTTACATTCATATTTATATATGAAACAGGTATACAAAATGTGTTTACTAATTTCTTAATTAGTTAAGAAAAAAAAACTTTTAAAAAATAAAATTTTAAATAATGCTTAAATTAACTTAGTTTTATTTATAATAAATAACAAATTAATTTAATTTTTAGTAAATACATGGAAAAAACAATTTTAATAAAATTTAATTTAAGTGAATACACGGAAATGTTGTTATTTTTTTACCCATTAATAATGACTATTTAAGATATTATAAAAGCTTGTCATAAATATATGATAGAGCATCGTGTTCTAATTACCATCTTTAAATATTCCTTTATATTTATGTCCGCGACGGTGGACATTTATATATATAGTGTTGGTGTATTATTTTTTATGTGATTTTTTTTGCAAACCATTGTAATTGTAATCTTAATACATTTATTTGTTTATTTATTTTTAATTTTGGTTTTTTGTCAACAGCTTATTAGCCGGGGAAGGCGTGATGTCATGCCTTGGAATCCTCTCCCAGGCGTTGGTGGCGAGCTTAGGTAAGCTTCCATTTATTTTTTCTCAGAGATTGTACTAGTGTTGCGTCGCATACTTGGTAGAGATTGTACTAGATAGAAGAGTCGCATACAACGCGGCAGGCAAAGGTAAGCTGCCATTTATTTTTTCTCAGAGATTGTACTAGCGTCACGTCACATACTTGGTAGAGATTGTACTAGAGTCGCATACAACGTAATTTAATGGGGTCCCAAAATCTGCATTTTAACCATTTCATTACTGTGTACCAAGCACCCTAACCCCGGTAATTAATGTAACACATCGCAGCCTGATCGACAAGACTTTTATTCCTTCCTCCATGAATTCTACTCATCGTATCGTGATACCCATCATTGAATTATTGTTGTTTTAGCTATGTTTCAGTGAATGATGGCTTAATTCAGTTTTGCATCGAGGAATGGAAGACTAGTATTTGATAAGAGTATACATTCTCCGCTAAGCGATTTCATCTGTTGCAGGTGGAGAGGAAAATGTGGAAGCAGTACAAAGAGTCCTCTGCCAGGCCCTGAAAAAAATTGCCTCCCAAGGCTCTCTAAACTCTTCATTGATAAAATCCATCAGGCGTACTCAGTATTTGCAAAAAAACCAAGGGGGGCAACCACTTGGCAGTAGATCATCTAATTCTTGGAGTGCTAGACGACTCTCAAGTTTTAGATTGCTTCAAAGATGCAGGTGTGAGTGTAGCCAGAGTCGAATCTGAATTGGAGAAACACCGAGGACAAGGAAAAAAGGTAGATACTGCGTCTGGTGATACTAATTTCTAGGCCTTGAAAACATATGGCCGTGATTTGGTTGAAGATGCTGGGAAGCTTGATCTCATCATTGGCAGAGATGAAGAAATACAGAGAGTTATTAGAATTTTGTCTTGTATAACCAAGAACAATCCTGTGCTTATTGGATACCCTGGTGTTGGAAAGACTGTTGTCGTGAAAGGTCTCGTACAAAGAATTGTCAGATGGGATGTACCAAGGTGGGCCCTTCTGCATATATTGATATATTTTCATTGTTTGCAAATTTTGGTTTGTAGGTTTGCTTTGTGAATTTGGTTGAAGGTGGGTGCGTGCATGCCTACAGTGTTCTGGTGGACTCGGGGTTGCATGATTATTTCAATTTTCAAGATTGGCAGAGAAGCTAATTTGTTTGTGTTTTGGTTTCCAAATTATCTTATACAGCAATTTCTCAAATATGTAATACACATAAGTATTATCAAGTGATTTAGAATCTAATTTTACTGCAGCCACAACAGGTTCGGTCAAGAAATCAAGTATTTTGGTATAATTTGGGAGAAATCATTTCAATTTAGTTTTATTATTGGGTTTTTATTATTTGATAAATTAGAGGACATGATTTTCTCAATCTATATATATTTTTTAGGAGATTTGTTACTGTCAATGTTATTTAGATGACACTCCTTTATTCTAATCAATAAGCCATAATCAAATATATCAAAATTCTACTCTAAAGCCACACCAAAATATATCTAAATTTTATTATAAAAAATGTTTTATTATTATTATGGTGAATTATAAAGAAAGTTAGTTAATTTAAATTATCTTAAAATTATTTTATAAGTAATTAAAAATGAAATAAAATAAAAGGCTAGAATGTTCAAAGAAGGTTGAATATTTTTTTTAAAAGAGTTTAGCATTTCCATAATCACTAAAGGTAATCCACAATATAAATTTTTTTATTTATCTCTGTTAACATAATGTTTTTTTATGTCCACTAGCATAGCATAACATGACATAATCTCCCCCATACTAGGCTTAGAGCACCTTGTTTCTCTCAGTGTAAAAATAAACTTCTTCAATGCAATAAAACACTTTTACAAACTATACATTCCATATAAAATCATAAAAAATACAATTACTTCTTTATATACATTCTATATAAAATCATAAAAATGCAATTACTTCTTTATATACATTCCATATGAAATCATAAAAAATACAATTACCTAGCACTATTGTTTTATACATTCCATATAAAATTTTAAAGAGTACATTCCAACTATTATTTTATACATTCCATATAAAAAATACAATTACCTCGCACTATTATTTTATACATTCCATATAAAATTTTAAAGAGTACATTCCAACTATTATTTTATACATTCTATATAAAAAATACAAGTACCTCGCACTATTATTTTATACATTCCAACTATTACTTTAAAGAAGAAAAATAAATATATATCGAAAACTATTTGAAGCCTCGTTAGATCGAAAACTAAACCCACATTAGCCTTGTGATATAAGAGATAAAATATGCCATGCATTGTAATATTATATATATAATTAATAAATTAAATTCAAATAATTAAAAGTAAAATATACAGTCATTGAAAATTAACAAACCTAGAAAATATGATGAGAAAGAAGATTGATAATGAAGCATGTTATTTTTTTAATATAAACAACTAATCTTTAGACATAATATTATATATGTCTAATAAAAATATTTAGACAATATTTAACCATGTAGGATTTTTTTAGGTTATATTATATTTTATGTTATTATAATCTTTGAGGTTGATCGAGGGACTAGTGAAAAATTTGAGAAAATTAAAGATTTTTAAAACTTTCTTTAATCTGGATTAATGTTTACTTGATTAAGATAGATAATGAAAGAAAACCAAGTTTGGTAAACTTAGAGGGTATAAACATTGTACCCAAATTCAAGATTTACAAGAATAATATCACACTGAAGGAGTTTATTTTTCCAAGATAACTAGACCTAGAATTTTTGAAGAATTACTACACTCCATAAGACAGAAAGAGGTAATTAGGACAAGTATCCTACAAGGAAAAGCATCTCAATGAAGTGTGCTTGAAATTCAAGATTTTATAAGTATTCCACATCAGTGATGAGTTGTAATCTGTAAAAGTTTGGAAAGACATTCTCCAACGTTCTCATTATGGTTGACTAATACTCTCCAAAAACATTATCAAAGGGAAATGAACAATTATTTTGCATGATGTATAGAGAGATAAACTAACTCTTATTGCTTATATGATCAATCAAATTTTTTATTTAATTACCATTTTCATTATGAATTAAATTATTCATATATAAATGTAAAACTATATTGAAGTATTTAGAAAATGAGGTAAGAACTATGGATATCACTCTCAAATGAAGTTGGATGTTGATCATTGTTGCATCATCTTTTTCCTGATCCTTTTTTTTCATATTTCATTTACATTAACTTAATTACGATCATGTTTCTTACTTTGATTTTTTTTTTTAATCTCCCATGGTAATTAGTTAATAACAAACAAAATTGTCCTATATGACGAATCGTGTGAACAATGTACAACTATGAAGAAGATGTACAACTTTAAACCATTAACATGTTTGTATTTATAAAAATGAATCCACTTTTAAAATGTCATTGTATTCTTGGAAACTAACATCAAAAACAGTTTTCCCTAAATATTACTTGTAATTTAAATTATAAACACATAAACTCAAAAAATTTATGAACAAAATATATCTTATATTAATTTTATAATAATTAAAGACATGTTAAGAAAACAATAATAATATCCATCACACAATTAATATAACTTAAAAATTATTATTAAATTTTTTAAAAAAATATTATTAAGAAATGGTGTTTAAACAGTGGTATAAAAAAAAATTAATAATAATAAAAACATTCTACTATTTTGCATACGAATTCATCATAGCTACTTAAGGTTAACCAGTATTTTAAAGATTACATAATTCATCATAGCTACCTAAGGTGGACTAGTATTTTAAAGATATTATATCTTTAAGGTGTGATATCCACGGGCAAAGGGACATCTTCCATGGAAAGGAAATCTTCCCCGGAGCGGCTTGAGTGGAGATCTACTGCATCTAAATGGAGCATCTCTGTCATCTCTTTGGTCATCCCCACCAGGTAAAGAACATTCCATAGCTTCTCCTCCTCTTTCTCCATATCAGCATTTGCCTCTGTCCTACACTCCTCTATTAGACAATCTTTCGCTTTCAATACAGAACTCCTAATTACATTGGCCAACCAAATCTGTATCACACGCAACATATCCTCCAAGCTGTTGTTGCCTAGAGATTGGTTAATCCAATTACATACCTGCTCCAAGTTTTGTATCGCAATTGATGCCGTACAATTCAAAGACTCATATCCTCTGCCGGTGACCCCACCATTCAACATATCCTCTGAGAGAAGCTCTGACAGCTTCGACATCTCCGGTTCTGAACTTGTTAAAGGGAAGAGGAAGGCCAAGCCACCTCGGTTGGCGTTTGGTAAGCCAGAAGAAGAGACGGTTGGCTACTCCATTCACCAGAGCGGTTTCCGGGTCCTTCTTTTCCACGAGCCCCAGGATTTTCCATGCATTCTGGCAGGCATCGATACATTCTTTCAGGATGACCTTATTAGGGCTGTTTAATTGGTCATACCATGTAGAGAGTTCGATGATAACAGTTAGTAGAGTCACTACTGTCATCTTTGCAGTGCCTTTCCGGAATCGAAAACCACTTTGGACTTCACAATTAGGAAATGCATAGTGATCCATATAGTTCAAGACCTGCTTTGGCAAAAGAATCAATGCCTCACCCTTATGGGCATTGGACCTACCTTTTTTTAACTGCTCCTTCGCCTTCTCTATTGATTCCCGATTGGCTGTCCACAGTCCTTCTGGATTCTCCCACGGCATGTGCATGAGAGCAGGAAAGAAATTTTCAAAGTCACTGTTTTCCGTCTCTTTATTACAGAGCTTAGTAAATTCATTGTAACCATTATTACCCATGACAAGCCTTCGGATACAGCTATTACTGAAAAGCATTCCTGAAATAAACCAAAGCATTTCTAAAAGCATCCATACAAACAGAAAAAAACGCAGCCAAAACATCGAGATGATTGAATACAAACTCCATTCCATGGGTACTTTGGGAAGGCTGCAACAAACTCTTATCCAGAAATATGTCCGAAGGCGTAAATCCTCCATCCCCTTAGGTCTCGAGTAGTAGACAACTGCTGTGACCCATCTCCAGCAGACGATCACCCACCCCACTGAAATGAAACTCCATTGGGAAATCAATACAATAAGACCAGTTCGTGAATGATGTGGATGACTCAACGATGCCAGAGCAAATAAGACGACGCAAACTGTGACTAAGAAACCAGTGGAAGCACTGAAAATCGACCGGGCGATGATGTACTCAGGCTGCGAAGTCAGTGCTGTGATCCATGACCGCAGCACCTGCTCTTCTACTTCTTCCCACGAACCCAATGCTGATTCGGTATTCGGTGTCTTATATGCCACGAACTGCCGAATGCGTATGCTAGTCCCGTACACCGGTATGAGAGATATCAATAGGACCAACATCATAAGTTCAATGACAAAGTTCAATTTAAACGATAACATGCTGGAGAGCTGATGCTCTTGAACCGTCTTTTTTCCTTGAAGAATTAGAACATATAGTTCATATATGAAGTGAAAATACACAGTAAAGACGATGATAAGTAATGCAAATATGTCACTTAGCCGTCTCTGAGCACGTGAGGTGGAGATCTGGGGTGAAATGACTCCCACGAACACGCACAAGAGGGCCCTTTCGCCACAAATGAGTACTTGTTTATTTATACTGTCTTCGAACAATTGCTTCACGACTCTCTGGTCGAGCTTCCGCTCATCTGAAATGCTCAGGACGAGGTAATCAACTGATCCCACTAACTGAAGACTGAGAGCTCCTAGAATCAAACGGTGCCCAGGGACCCAATGCTTCTTTCTCGTCCATGACCGGTATATGTCTCGAATGAGAAAAATCAGCAGGACAAATGCCGAGAAGCCCGATAGGACCAATGGAAGATCATTCTTAAAGAAAGGAAGAATGTTAGCAAAAGGAATTTTGGGGTACGCCGGATTTGGAGAGTGAGCGGGAGGAGTGGCCAACATTTTGGGGTTATAGATCGGGCTTGGGCTTGCGCTTGGAGTTTTGGGAATATAGATCGGGCTTGGGCTTGGGCTTGGAGCGAGGACGGGACGAAAGGCCAACATTTTAAGAAATCAAGAAACGCTTCACCACTGAGTTTTATATTCCCCTTGTTGATTCCCACGGTACTCCTATTTGGATTATATTCCCCTTGTTGATTCCCACTGTTGGATTATATTCCCCTTGTTGATTGGCATCCCGCCTCTCCATAGATAAACTTATGTAAATGGCATTATTATGAATAAAGAATTATGAATAAAGAAGATGACAAGAAAATTTACTTTTAACATCATAAGTTAATTTATCTCTTAGCATCACAAGTTACCACCACCTATAATTTACGGTGTTAAAGTAGTGTTATTAGCACCACTTACAATTTCTTGGTGTTAACGTGGTGGTAATAACACCACTTATATTTTGTGGTGTTAAGATGGTGGTAGTAGCACCATATATATTTTGTGGTGTTACCGTGGTGGTATTAGCACCACTTATATTTTGTGGTTGTGGTGTTAAGATGGTGGTAGTAGCACCACATATATTTTGTGGTGTTAAAATGGTGTTAATGTGTATTGGAAATTATGTTTTTACTCATGCATATTAAGAGAAATGCCATGTTGACAAATACCATAAAGTGGTGCTATTAATTTTTTGTCACATGGACATATACATGTAGGATTTATTAATGAGTAGTTTCAACACAAACATAACTATTTTACAAATAATTATTGTGTAAACAATTTAATTTAGTTATTGATAATGTTTTTCATTCAAATAAATAAGACTAATTTATGACTTTTTACACCACAATCTCAACAAATTCACTTTCTTATTTTGATACTATTCAACCACAAACATAACCATTTTACAAATAATTATTGTGTAAATAATTTAATTTAGTTATTGATAATGTTTTTCATTCAAATAAATAAGACTAATTTATGAGTTTTTACGCCACAATCTCAACAAATTCACTTTTTCTTATTTTGGCACTATTCAAATAAATAAATCCGCTTGATTCAATTCAATTTAATTATTAATTTTTAATACTATTTAAAAGACTCTTAATATTGACAAACAAAAAAAATAACCATTTTTAATTATTAATATTATAAAATAGCAATAGAATCATTTAAATTAAAATGCGGTTATTCAATTGAATCTTTGTTTATGTTGATATTATTATATTTTGTTGATGAACATTAACATCATTATTAGGTTTTAATTATTAGCTTAAGTCCATCTTTAGCACCACAAGTTATCCCCACTTATATTATATGGTGTTAATATGGAAATATTAGCACCACTTACATTATATGGTGTTAAAGTGGCCATAGTATTTGTCAATCTAATTGGAAATGGCATGCCCTATCATATATGTTAATTAGAGAAGTGGTGTATAACACTTTGACAAGTGCAATAAGGTGGCTATAAGTCATTTGTCACATTTAAATTTACAATTAAAGTTTAATTATGAGGGTTTGCACCAACCATAAAACAAATTCTAAAATAATTATTTTTCTAAATAACCCACTTCAACTATTTATTTTTTTATTTTATTAAAACAAATAAATACTTTTAAATATCAAGCTTTGCACCATATATATAACAATTTAAAAATATCTATATTTTTAAAAATAATTGATTCAGTTGTTTACTTTTAATATTATTGTCACTTTAAATAAATAAGTACATGCATTTTACAAAATTATTATTGAAAGATCATAAAAGATAATCAATTTTAATATATTAAGATTACAAAGATGGTGATAAAAGTGTTTTGAATTGAAATTGGATTGTTTGAATGGAAATTTTTTATTAATGGTTTCAAATAGTATGGTGGGTATTAGTTCCATTAGGAAGATTTGAGCATTAGGCAGGGTCTCAAGGCCCTAGACATGGTTGAGGGAGGAAACTTCTACATTAAGTCTTATAGGAATCTTATAAACATATATGGCTGATAAAACCACCTTCAACCATTATATATGGATTTGTGAGGGTATTCTTAGCCTGTGTGTAGATACCAGTACTATTATGAAATTTTGATAAGTAGAGATGGAACCAAGAGTCATTTACATGGTTAAGGGATGGAACCAAACATTAGGCACTAAATGATGCTTTCAAGGATTCAAGGCTAACAGAGATGTAGACACTTCCAACCACAAGGTATGACTTCTCAAGGGGATCCTTGGCCTTAGAATAGGGATATGAGTGTAACAAAAAGGTTTTAAGGAATATATATGGGTCTTGGGCCCTAGATATGGACAAGGAAGGACACTTGAACTTTAGATCCTAAAGGAACTATCTAGGAATATTTGGTCAAGAAATACACTTCAAATGACTATACAAAACCATTGAGGGTATCCTTGACGTCTGAGTTGAGATACCAATTCCATTAGGAGGAACTGAGCAATACACATGGGTCTCAATGCCTTTGACATCGTCAATGAGAGAAAACATAATCCTTCGACCCTAAAGGCACATTTTGTACACCTAAGGCCCATATCAATGGCTTGAATCACCACACATGACCTATAGATGGAATCTTTCACCTCTTAGTGTGGATATTAATTAGATTAGAAGGATTTGAATAGTAGATATGGGTCTTAGTATTATGAACATGGTCGACAAATAAAATATTGACTTCACACCCTAAAAGAAACTTTTATGCATAGAGGTTCAAGAACAACACCTCAACCCACCACCCATGACCTCTAAAAGATACTCTTCACCTAATAGTGGAATGTTGATGACATTAATAAGTTGTTCAACATTATGTATAGCTATTGGAGCTAAGAGCAAGGTTGGGGGAGAAAAAATAAAACTTAGGCCATAAAGGAAGCTTCTGGTTATCTAAGGATTAGAGAAACAATTCAAGCAACAACATAACACTTATTGTGGGTATCGTTTTCTTTTGAGTGGGTCTAAGGAAGCCATTGGAATGTTTTGAGTAGTAGGTATGTATCTCAAGGAATTTTACATGGTTTGGAGAGGAAATGTGGGGATATGACTCCAAATAAATGTTATAAGTACTCATTCCCATCAACAATACCTCAAACAACCACCTAAGACCTCTCAAGGTTATTTTCATCTTCAAGTGGGGATATAAGTACCATTAGGACATTTTGGATTTATGTTAAATACAAGTACCTTGAAAATGATTGAGGAAGGAAAGCTAGACCTTATTCTGTAAATTAAAGTTATATGCATTTATGTTAAAAGAACAAGTCCTTGATCAACCACACATCAAATTGTTGAGTGTGGACTTGGCCCAAGTATGTGTCTCGGGGCCTTGGACATGGTTAGTAGACAATATTTATTCCTAATCCATAAAATGCATATTAAAGAAATATAGTCCCAAGAATGATTCCTTCAGCTAAAACTCATGACCTCTCAAGGGGATAATTGACCTCAAAATGGTGATGTGGACATCATTATGAATTTTTAAGCACAAGGTATTGTTCACAAGGCCTTGAACATGGTGGATGGAGGAAACCTAGTCCTAATGCCATAAAATGGTTATTTTGTGCTTCCAATGCTAGTAAAAATAGGCTTAAACAAACACAAATTTCCTCTCAAGGGGATCATTCACCTTCAATAGAGAATATTGGAATCGTTATGGTGTTTTGAGAACTATGTGCAAGTATTGAGGCCTAAACAAATATAGAGTTATGAAACATTGGCCTTAGCCCTAAAATGTAGCCTTTGAAACTAAAGGGCCATAAATAAATGTGAAATAAACACTTAACCTGCCACACATGGCCTCTATATAGGATATTTGGCCTCTGAGTTGTAATATAGCACCATTAAAAGGTTTTTAGCACAAAGGATATGTCGTGGGACTATAGACATGGATAAAAGAGGAAGATAAGTCTTGGTATCTAAAACAATATCTTATGTAGCCTACTTCAAGAACAACACCTTAAAGCATCACACTCGATCTCTTGAGAGTATTGTTTTCCTCCAAGTTGGGATATGGATATGTAGGGCCAACGACATCACGTTGAAACATCGCACACGATCTCCCTAGGGTATCCTTAGCCGCCAAGTGGATATATGGACACCATTAGGATATTTTTATAACTAGGTTTACGTGTTGAGGTAGTATCCATGGTTGGTGTAGGAAGCTCATGTGTTGGGACATATAGGAAACTTGTAGGCCTAAAGGTATAACAATGATGTATCCAACCACAAAACTTAACCTCTCGAGGGTATATTTGTCCTTCTAGTAAGAATATGGGAATTAATAATAATTTTTTGAGCATTAGGTATGGGTCTTGGGGCCCTAGACATGGTTAAGGAATGGAAATTGGCCTTATAAGGACCTAAATGAAGATTTTAGGTTTCTATAGCCAAGAATGACATGTTGAATAATAGATCTTTCCATGGTATATTTGGCCTATAAGTATGGATTTTTGTGGCACATAGAGAATGTTAAGACTAATTATAGGTGTCAACAACTTTGACATTGTTGGGAAAAAAAGAGTGGGACTTAGGTCATAAAGGAAGTTTTAACCATATTTGGCTAAGAATAATGCCTACAACCATCACACATGACCTCCCAAGAGTATAATATTCATCTACGTGGGGATATTAGTGCCATTAGAATTTTTGAGAACTTGGCATGGGTCTTGGGTTCCCTAAACATGCATGAGGGAAAAAACTTGGGCCTTAATCCCCCAAAAAAGACATTTTATGAATCCATGGGAAAATAGAACAACTTAAACAAACACACATGGATTCTTGAGAATACCTTTGGTGTTTAAGTAGGGATGCCTATGTCATTAGGGGTCTTAAGGATCTATACATAATTAAGGAAGGAATCACATGCCTTATGTCTTAAAGGAATCTTCGAGATATCCAAAACCATGAACAATATTTTAAAGAAACACACATCACTGGCATATGATATCCTTTATCTCAAAGAGAGGATGTCATCACCTTTAGAAGTTTTTAAGCATTAGATATGAGTTAAGGGGCCTCAACATTGTCAAAGGAGGAAATCCAAGCTTAGCCCCTAAAGGAATCTCTAGGAAACACAAGACCAATAATAATGTCACTATGTATAATATCTTTGGATGGTATGTTTTCCCTCAAATCGAGATATATGTGCTATTAGGATTTTTTAAACACTAGGTATGGGTACTAGGGACTTGGACATAGACATGGTTATAATCCATGAATTATAATTCCTCAAAGCACCATGCATGACTTTGTAGGGGTATCCATTGTACTATGTGTTAGCACTCAGAATTGCACCCAAGGTTATGGAAGGTGAATACTAAGGTAACAGAAGAACCACTTTAAGAAAAGGAGATGGATTCTTCCTTTCTAGAGAGGGATCTCTTACAAATTTCTAACAGGTCTAGATATAAAAACAAAACTAAATTCATATTGAGTTGCTGGTTGAAACAGGGTAAGCATATATTAGGCTATGGAGTCACAAGTATTTAAAAGAATCACAGAACAATTTGCAGGTGAAATTCTACAAAGGCAAGGTAGCATTGGTTACAGTAAAAAATAAGTGTGTCTGCTGATAATGGAGGAACAAGAACAGTCCATCAACACAGAGCATTTAAAGGATGAATTGTGCATCAATTTTGGTAAGAAAGAGTGGCGAATACCTGAAAGAATAGCCAAGGCATAACAATATGAATTATGAGCTATTACACACTTATTCCAGATATGAAGAACACATAATGGAAAGTTTAACAGGAAGGACATGAAAAGAGGAAGGGAAATAATAGAATGTAACTACGAAATACACATGAATCTCTGCAGCAACATGCCAACATTAAGATCTGCAATTTTATTAACAGTAGATCTCAAAAATGCATAACACAAAATCTCACAGGTTCCAACTATGTCTTCCTCTATTGAGGGTATATTTATAGTATCCTAGGATGCCAAGACCAACCTCGAAACATATCCAAATTCAGTTACATGTAGGAACCAAAATGATAACAAAGTCCATATCTGGCAGATTTGCCATGATCAGAAATCCAAAACGGGAAAGCACAATGGAACGTGCATGGTGGATCAATTTGGGAAATTTTACAGCAAGGACTCAAGCTTGCCTGATGAAAATGACTGGTTCATAGCACCTCCAAAAACCTGCAACATATTCAATCTTCCTTGCAGATTTAATCAGCAAAATCAATTTCTGTTGTTGATCTCATTTCACCATCGATCTTAATCGTTGAAACATGCAACCCTTTAATCCATTTCGCCAATATGAAAATTTCTTTTCTACGTGCAAGTTAGATCAATGAAATGAATCTTCATCGTTGATATGATTTAAAATTTGATCACCACCGTTGAAATATGCATCATCACCCTCCATAAAGTAACCTTTGTACTCCCAATCTCCCAGCGTGATATCCAATGGGAAGGGGACACGTCATTTATGCACGTTTTCCATCGCACAGGATTTCTCCCAACTTAGAGTGTGCAAGTTCATCAGCAAAATCAACCTCTATCTTAGATCTGAGATCAATGATGATCTAGGCCATTGAAAACCGTGGGGCGGGCCTACCAAGTTCCGCATATTGAGAAGTCTATTTAACTCGTGCACATGTTCCTCTTTTCTGCACCGTTGATCTCATACATAATATTTTCCTAGCCGTTGATCTATGATCAAGATACGGGCTATGAAAAACGGAAAGTGGGATCTTTGTTTTCCCATGCACGAACTTTTGTCTATTTCGCTTTCTGCCTTTTCTTTTTTGCACCGTTGATTTGTGTGAGGATCATTCTTAGCCGTTAATCTAAGATCAAAGTGGCGAGCTGCGGAAAAATGAGATTTGGGATTTCTTCTTTCACGCTCCTAAATTTTTATGTTTCTGCCTTTCGCCCTTCTACTCCCTTCTGGTCCATTGATTTTGGCAGAAACATTTTGAGCCGTCGGATTTGGGGCCTGCGAAAAATGGAAAACGGTCTTTTGGCTCTCCTCAACCAAAATTCTTGTATCTTCCACTTTCCGATGTCTTTCTCCCCGCCCGTTTCTTTCCACGCCATTGATCTGTGCAGGATCTCTTCAGACCGTCGATACCATGGATCGCGAGAAGAGGATGTTCAATATGTCATAACCAAAAAATTTGTGTTTCCACCTTCCGCCCTTTCACTTGTGGAATCCTCGTGTATCGTCAATCTTAGGCGGAAGCGTTATGAGTCGTAGATCTTAGACTGTGGAAAGAGAATGTTAGATTTACTACTTTTATAACCAGATTTTTTTCGTTTTTCACTTCCACCTTTTGTTGGAAGGTTCATTTATGCGGGATCAACCTAGGTCGTTGATCTCGCGAGATGTGGATTGCAGAATCACTAACTTTCACAAGGTTCAACCTCCATATTTCCTCCTTCCGCTCTCCTCCTTGCTGCTCCTTTCCGAGTCGTTGATCTTGGGTGGAAGTGCTCTGAGCCTTCGGATCTCGGACTGCAGAGGGCGGAAGTCAGGTTTACCACTTTTTATAACCCAATTGTACCTTTTCTACACTTCCACTCCCAATCTTCTTATGGAGGAAATGATTTTCAGCCTTTGATCTTATCTATGATGCATCAAGGCCGTCCATTTGTTGCATAACCTTATCACCATTTATCAGGGTCATATGATAAGGAAATTTCCAGACCTTATTTCACCATTTTGTGGCCAAATCCCTTGCCACCTTCTTAGCCCAAAAATGGTGCTAATACTATGTATTTAATCCTTTTGGCCTTGGGTCCTTCGACAAGGTTAGTGGAGGATACCTAAACCCTTTCCCCTAAATGAATATTATATCCATGTAGGGGTAAGAAGTCTTCCTCCAACCACACACAACCTACTAATTTGTATAATTGGCCTATGATTGACGATGTCGTTATCGTTGTGTGGTTTTAAGTAGTATGTACATTTCTTAATACCCTAGGAATTATGTTCAATGGAAGAAGACCATGTTTTCGGTATTAAAGAAATAGTTGAGGCACTTAGAGCCATGAACGCCACCTAATAGAATCGTTGATTACTTTAGAGGGTTATATATGGAAGTATGTATATAGGTCTTGTGTCCTAACACAAATTTAGTGGAGGCAATCTCAATATCAGGGTATAAATGATTCTTCTATCCATATAAGGCTAAGATGTTTGTCTCCACTAAAAACACATGGCCACTTGAGGGTATCATTGGTCTATGATTGATTATGTTATTTACACTATGTGGTTTTGAGTAGTATCTACATGTCTCAGGCCTTGGGAATGATGTTTTAGGGAAAAAAAACATAATAAATAATTGTGGCATCTAGAGTGATGAAAATTTCCCAGAGCACCATGTATGACATTAGATGGATATGCATGCCACTATGTATCCATGTCTTGGGGTGTTGGAAGTGGTTAAGGGAGGAGGCTTGGACCTTTTGTCCCTAAAGGAATATTATAGCCATCCAAGGCTACAAAGATCACCTTAACCAATGACACATTGCTTCTTGAGGGTGTCATTGTCATATGATTGAGGATATTGACACCATTATTTGGTTTTGAGAAGTATGTAGGTGTCTTAGCACTTGAGGAATGATGTCTAGATAATAATATCATGCCTTTGACCCTAAATAAAGCATTGCGTAATCTAGATCCATGGTCTCATGAGACCAACCATAGATGGAGTCATTGTCCTAAGATTAAGGATATCAATTCCATTATGTGGGTTTGAAAAATGTATAAGTGTCTCAATGCCTTGGGAATGGAATTCTAGGGGAAATGTCATGTTTTTGGCCATAAAGAAACCATTGAGGAATCCAAAAGCATGACCAATTCCTTAAAGTATCTTGTGTGACTTTGCAAGTGTATCCATGGCACTATGTATACAATTCTTAGGGACTTTGGGTATTGGACATGGTTAAGGGAGGAGGCATGAAGCTCAATCCCTAAAGGAATATTTTAGCCATCCAAGGATAAGAAGGTTGTATCCAACAACAACACATGGAATTTTGAGGGTCATTAGTGTATGATTAAGAATGTACATGAAATTAGGGTGTTTTGAGGAGTATGTACATGTCTTGAGGTGTTGGAATGAAGTTTTAGAGAAGAAGAGTATGCTTTGCCCCTAAAGAAATCATTGAGAATTCTAGAGCCATGAAAAATGACTTGAATAACCACACATGACTTTGTAGGGGTAGCCATGTCACTATGTATCTAGGCCTTGTGGCCTTAGGGCCTTCGACGTGGTCAATAAAAGAGACCTAAAAATAAGGACCTAAAGGAAGCTTATAACATTGGCTTATGATTGAGGATGCTAGTATAATTAGATGATTTTGAGTAAAAACTACTTGTGTCAAGGGCTTGGGAATGATATTATAGGGAATAATATTGTGTTTGGCCCTAAATTGATTCTTAGGGAATTTAAAGCCATGAAGAATGTGTCAAGGAATGATGCATAACCTTGTAGGGGCATCCATGGAACTATGTATCTAGGTTTTTTTCTTGCAACCTTGGACATGGTCAATAGAGGACACTTTATCCTCAATCCCTATAGGAATATTCTAGCCATCTAAGCCTAAGGAGGTGGGTTCCACCAACCACACATGCCCGCTTGAGTGCCTTATTAGCCTATAATTTAGGGTGTTGGTGACAATAAGTTGTTTCGAGTAGTATGTAGGTGTCCAAAGTCCTTGGGAATGATATTCCAAGAAATAAGACCATGCCTTTGTCCCTAATGAAATTTTCATGGCATTCAAATGCATGAACATTGCCTCAAAGCACCATGCAAGATTTTGGAGTGGTATCTATAGTGTTATGTGTTTGGATCTTGTGGCCTTGGGGCCTTAGACATGGTTAGTGGAGGAAACATTAACCTTAGGCTCTAAACGAATCTTCTAGACATATGAAACTAAGTAGGCTTCCTTGAACGACCATCTCATAAAAAACATTTAAACTTTAAGAAAAGATTCCATTTCCAAATATATTTTGACCACCATTTATGAGAGGTTGTGAATTTTGAGTCCAAAATTGCATCATAAGATTATTAAATATGTATCACAAATGTATTGAAAACCAATAGATAGTTATATGTTGTTATAATCACTTAATTTATTATACTTTTTTATATCATATTTATGTATATTTAATGTACTAAATTATTAATTTTTAAATAATAAATTAATACTAAATAAACAATAATAATATTTTAATATACATGTTTTAACTTTGTTGTAACTTTTCAATAGGATATAACCTAATTTTTATAAAAGTTATATAAATATAGTATATAGAAATCATGTTTATGATAAAACTTATTATTATAAAGGGGTAAAATAATAACCTACTTATAATTAATATAATGTACTTGATGAAGTTTTAGTAATGTACTTTTTAAAAATATAATTAACCTTTGTTTCCATTGCAAAAGGTATGGACATTATAAAAGTAATGAAAAAAGCATTTGTCTTTAAAAATCAAGGCACTACCTCCCATGCATAATATTAAGGATTAAATTGGATGAACATTATAAAGGAAAAAACATTAGTTTTTCTCTTAAATCAAACAACTTTCTTCAATGCTAATCTATCGTAAAGGGCTAGGGATTATACTCCATGAGCCAATGTAAAATCATTAGGTTTTTTAAAATCAAAGTATTACGTTTGATCCATAATATTAATCCATTCAAGTCACAAGCCATTCTAATGTTACAAAGCGCGCAATTATTTTCAACATTCTTTTTTGAATTCATGGCATATGCAATATAGCCACACTACTCCATTAAGTTCTAGGATGCGTTGTCAACTATACAGTCCACTTGTAATTGAATGCCAAGGTTGGCCCATTAATCAAAACAACAATGAACATTAAGTTCTGGCCTGCGTTGTCAACCATACAGTCCACTCGTAATTGATCGACGACGAAGATTAAAAACAATCAACAAGTCATAGGACTTCTATGGTAATAGAGCCTGTGACTCTTAAATGAAGATAGCTACAGATTGCACACCATTCCGTATGTTTTATTTGTTAAAATATCTCTTCAAACACATATGCAGAGTCTTTCTTGCTCAACAATGGAGGGTTTATCCCTTCAATTAAAATCAACAACATTTTCATGGGTTGTAGATTACCACTGTTATTTATCATTTAGTAGTTATGAGATTTTCCAAACATGGGTTCTTTCAATTCGCTACAGGTGACATTGTATTTGGTTGTTTTATTTATAAAATGTATGAACAGAGGCGCTTGATGCTCACAGAATATGAATGCATTCAATAACTAAATCTCTCAGTTATGTAATCATCTTTGTTGCTAACAATTATTATATATTGTTGTAGCATCACTTGAACTGTGGTCAATCGATGAAATAGTCGCTCACTAGCAATTACTGGTATTTGTATGGATCTCGATTTAAACTAAAGGACTCATGGTTCCATCTAATAGGATTATGGTAAGAATACTACTCAAGCAGATTAGCAAATTAATCATTTCTTTATAATGTGAGTAGATAACGTTTGCTCCTGATATTAATTAAAATCGTTTTCTGGGTGTGTAAGCTAGATAATGGCTATTCATTCCACTGTCATCCATATGACTCGGTGTCCCATAGGTCCATTCAGTTCTTTAGGAATAACAGTTTAGGTTAAATTTGTAATGGGTTGTGCCATTTTAAACCCTAGCTTGTATTTTATGTCCATCCTCTGGTTCATGCACGAGAAAAATAAAGTAATTACAACTCAGCTTCTTGCTTGCAAGTATTTTAGAAAGCGGCTTCGAGATTCACTAGCTGGACGAAGCCTTGAAAAAGGTGAAGTTGAACGACAAAATCTGCAGGATTTGATTTTTTAAGATAGTGGTCATAATAAGGTTAATCAGATAAATGGTCCTAGAGGTCGGTGCTACTATGTTACCTAATGAGTGATTCTTCTTGCTTTGCTCAGTGTAGGCATATATCTATCATTGAAGGCATAAACTGAGTCCTTGCTTTCGTGAGACTTACCTAGCATTGATACACTTGAGTGGTTTTCCACCTTACCAAACATCAAGGCGAATGAATGGAATCAAGAACTTCAGCTAGTGTCTGTTACCGCTCTGTAGACCATCTTTGGAGATACCGAGGTTCACTCATAAGGGTGGGTAAATAGCTTTGTATGGAATGGTTTCTGTATGGGAGCAAGTTGAGCCATAAGGGTGGGTAAATAGCTTTGTATGGAATGGTTTCTCCATGGGAGCAAGTTGAGCCTTTGGTTTGAAGCTTCACAGGAAACTGCAATTAAAAAATGATTATGTGAATAAATTATAATCATTGATTTTTAGCAAAATAAAGAATATGTTCATCTGGTCAAATGGAGATTAATCCTAAAATGACATTCAATATTATTGACAATAAGTTAAAATATATATTTAGATCCAATATTATTGACAATAAGTTAAAATATATATTTAGATCTTTTAGAGCGGAAATGATTTCAATGATAAGTAGTCTTATTAACTTTAAAGTTTCATCCAACCAAACCCAGAGGTCTTGATTCGGTATTGACTTGGACGAGAAGCTTAATCTACTTGACGAAGGGACTGGATTTTTATTGGGTTGCTCCTTCCACTCAGTTGTTAGCTTCCGAGTATGAAAACATCATAAATTGTTGTTCGTCAAATGGGACTAAAATAATAAAAACTATTATTTCCTTCACTTTTCCAGGTGCCAAGATATTGTCGAAGGCTTTGGCTATTGTTTCTCCATCGCTGACCAAACATTGTAAACTTGTAGTTTTATTAACATTAAAGTTTTCTTTTCTCCGTAATTTTATTAACATTAAGGTTTAGGATAAAATATTTTTACAATTTTGTCGGACCATAAAATAACCTAAAAAAATGAAATACATGAAGATCAACAATTTTGGTAACAAAAAATTTTAAATGTTTAAAGAACCTTTGTTTATGGTGTTTTTACACCATTTATTATTTTATTTTATGGTGCTTTGTAATATATATAAATTTGTTTATTTTAATAATAATAAAAGTGATAAATAAATCTCAATACATGAAGAGTTTTGGTGTTTTGCACGACAAAATCTCAATCCACTTAGGATTAGTTTTGGTGATTTGCACCACAAAAATCTCAATCCATTTAGGATTAGTTTTGGTGATTTGCACCATACACCATGGAATGCCACATATTAATTTAACACCAAAATCAACTTTTTTACAAACACCACTTTTGCACCATAAATCTTAGCACCACTTTCGTATCCCCACATTATCACCACTTTTACACCACTATTTGAAATTTCAGGATATGAGAAATCCTTTACAAATTGTGGTGCTAATGTGAGGCTAAAATGCCCTTTTCAGATAACTATGTCAAACAAATTTGAACATGAATATCCATGAAGTAAATGTCATATCATTCGTTTAATCCTTCCACAGGGCACACTCTGTATTTTGTAATTTGGAATATTTTCAAGATATTTGTAACTTAAATATTTCCTAGTTTTACAAAGTTCCACCGATAATCGGATAGTGCAACGGGTGTGGAACCCACATGAAGAAAATGATAAGAAGAAGGGCGTGTATAAGTTAGAAATGACGACTTAGAAATGATGACTAAATTTTTAATTGTTCCATACTATATCTAACATATTAAAAGATTCGTAATATATATGCAATATTTACTCTTGCAGGAGATTGATGCCTCTCACGGGGGTGGTACTACACCCGGTGTGGTTGTACTCGAGACCCAGAGAACCACAATTGAGGTAATATTTAAACACTTGTCATTTGGTTATTACATGTATAATTTTGTTAATGCATGTGTTAGTGTTGATTAATTTATTAAAATGTCTAATATTTACAATTTTTTAAGTTGCAGGAACCCCACTTAGAATGTGATGCTGAAGACATTGATATCAACGACATAGTCCAAGGTGGAATTTACGACTACTTGAAGAATGTAAGTACATGGGTTATGATTGAATCTTGTTTGAATTATTTAAATTTCTTACTGTACACTCCTTTATACATAGTTAATGTAAATATAATTTGTAAACTTGCAGATGCTAGAGGCATCTGAAGAGGGGCAAGAAATTGATGGAAGTGGTCACTCCCATGGTGGAGATATGTCCCAGGAAGGGGTAAGTATATTACAACATGTTATTTTTTCAGTACATATTATTCCATCCATTCAAATCCATGTCTAACTATGGTAACACTTTATGAATGCAGACGTCATCGCAGATCCCTTCACCGCCTCTTTGGTATGGATCTCCCCGTAGTCCAAACATAGATAAGGGGGTTGTTTACACCAGACGAGGTCCCTCTTCCTTGAATAGAGTGGGTGTGCATGAGGATCAACCTACTCATCCCATAGTAATGTACACACTTCCAATGGCAGTTGTTGGTTAGCTATGTATTCACTTCACAAGTGGTTTTTCTTAATGTTATTTTCGCATGTTTACAGCATCAGGATGTAGAGTCATCCGTTCCAGACCTTAGTGGGATTGTTGATGCCGCTGTCAATGCCACATCTACAATAGGGATAAGTCACACTGAGGTACATCTACTTGAATATTTGTAATTGTACATTTCATTTGTATCGTTTCTGGATATGCACGATGTCTAACTATTTAATCATTTGGTGAATGTAGCCACACCCTGGTCCATTAGTGCACGCAACTGAGGTTGATGTTCAACCTACGGCTCCTCTTACT